>BQNB010008994.1:0-38789 GCA_026074375.1 Tanacetum coccineum
GCAACGAGTTAAGGTACTGTAGCAGCGAGTTAAGGTAGTGTAGCAGCGAGTTAAGGTACTGTAGCAAAGAGTTAAGGTAGCGAGGTAAGGTACTATAGCAACGAGTTACAGGTACATTGAAGACAAATTTCTAAGGTCAAAGTCAAACGTTATGCTGCCCAAGTCTTTTTAAAGTAGCGAGTTATCAATGACTCTAGCGGTTTGTTATAAAAAATAACGAGTTATCAAAGATTCAAGCGAGTTGTCAAAATTGGCAGCGGTTTGATAAACTTAATACTGCCAGTGATTTGACTAAGTTCTAAAGGCAGCGGTTTGGTGTTCATTGCCAGCGGTTTACAAACTGTTTGAAAACTTTGAATTTCACGAACCTTGTTTTATTGGACTTTGGACTTTAGACTTTAATTAACCGTAAACTTTGGACTTAAAACGTTAATTAATTAATCAAACATCAAACCTCTACTACAAATCAATTCTACTTTCACGGTTGTTCTATTGATTTTGTAAAATCCCGACAAGTAATTCTTTCTCTTCTCGGTTTTAATCTTAGAGTTGTAAAATCCTGTGGAAGTTCATTAAACTCATTCAAACCATAATACAATCATCACTTCATAACACTTAAGATCTAATATCCATTCACAACATTAAAATGTCAAATACCAATACCAATTTGCAAACTTAAACATCAAGTGTTCTTCACAATGACACACTTTCCTCGTGTTCAACTTCTAAAGTTCAAGAGAAGACACAACTTTCAAAAGAACGATGAATAAACAGTCTTAGAGCAATTCAGTCGCAATTCAAGTTTCTCACAGATACTTTACAAGATTTTGGTACCATGTCTATCTTCAAGAGAACATTCTCTCAAGACTTGGATTTACTAGAACAACATCTTACCAAAGAAATAATTTCTCAAACTGATTGCAAGACTATTTTGACAAAGCTCAGAACAACGTTTGAAAATGCTTTCAATTCAGAATTCAAAGAGCATATGCAAAAATCTACAAGATTTGATGCTCAATCCATATACGATGCAATGATCTGTAACATGGATTCCATTGGGAAATACATGCTTGAGATAACTCTTCATCAACAATGAATTCTACAATTGTTGAAACAAAAGAAGTTGATGCAAACACAAGAAGATCATTTAAATCCAATTCCAGCATTGAATGTTGATTCATTGAAAGTTTATTTTGTTGTCATACAAAACACTTGTTCTGAGAAAGAATACAGTAATTCAGAGACTGCATTGCAAATCAATAAAGGAATGTAGCTTAAATTCTGAAATAAAAGATATGCATGCAATCAAATACAAGATGTCAAAAGCAAAAGAACGTTGCATGGCATATTTTCTATCTCTTCATTCACACCTTCAAGTTCTTTCTAAAGATGACTTAAAAGGCACTCACATTGAACATAGATTCAAACGGGCATTCATGTCACTCTTTGGTCAAGATGCTGATACTTTCACAAGCATGATGCTTCTCAACGTAGATCAACTACAAAAGCAACTTGACATAGATGAATTTCAAGAAGATGGATCCATATCAGCCTTTTGGGTGATCAACAAATAGTTCTAGCAATTCATCGATTCAAAGTTTACTTTAGATTATGATAGTCAAATAACAAACAAGTACTTTGTTGAATACACTGGAATCAAGGTTAAACACTTCAGAGATACACTACTCCAACACATGGGTAATGTTAAGAAGCATGTTGCTAAAAGAACACATCATCAAAGACAGTATGATAGAAGGGTGAATAAAAGACAATTGGAGACGCAAGAGAGTAAGATTGATCCGGGTAAAGTAATGGATAATGGTTTGGTTGTCATGGAAAGCAATGGAACAGAAACATAAGTGCAAGATGACAGCAGCAGGTCAGGGAATGATACAGATGCTGATGATACAGATATCAGACCCATATATTACTCAAAAACATTTTACTCAAAAACATCGTTGCCTAATTTCAAAAAGATTTTTCAAGAATGGAAGCACATTGTATTGCACTTGATCTTAAATATCAAAATCAAGCTTTAAAATCGGGGCAAAATGGTGACATTTTGAATGAAACAAGTAATAAATCCAAGATTAAAAAGGAAATAGATGCTTATGAAACAATAAACATCGAATTAGAATATAGTGTGGCTAAATTACTTACAAAGAATAAGCATTTAAATAAGGAAAATGAGACTGTAAAAAGCATTACAAAGATTTGTATGATTCTATTAAAATAACGAGATCTAAGACTATAGAACAAACAACTTCTTTGCTTGCTAATAATGTTGATTTAAAAGCTCAGATTCAAGAAAAGGTTTTTGCAATTGCGAGTCTTTAAAAAATGAATTAAGAAAGTTAAAAGGAAATAGTATAGATACTAAGTTTGCAAAAACATCAGTCTTGGGAAAAAACGGTTTTAAGCACAATCACAATCAAAAACCAAAAAGAGTTGTTAGACAAAAACCGAATTGCGTTTAAAAACTGAATAGGCCTCAAATGTCAAAAACCTAAGCACTGTTACCCTACCAATTGATTTAATAAAACAATTGTCATGACCATAAACTCAACTAAAACACACTATTTGCCTAAGAGAAGAGAATCCGCTTTTGCAAAACCTGATCATATGATTGCATCTAGCTCATCTAGGAATAGTTCTAAGAACATGCCAAGATTTAGTTCAAATGACATGGTTCACAGTTACTATCTAGAAGAAGCTAGGAAAAAGACACAAGAAAGAAATAGGAATTCAAAATCTAGTGTGATGCATACTGCTAGTCCACAAAACACTACTAAAGGTAGCAAACCAAAACCTAGGAGCAACAATCAAACATCTAGGAGTTTGCCTGTATCTAAGAGTAGTTGCGTAACGATAATGGCTGTGCCTAAAGCAGATCACTCTAAGAATTCTAGTTCTTTTTCAGATTCCAAACACTTTGTTTGCTCGACTTGTCATAAGTGTGTCTTTAGTGCAAATCATGATGCTTGTATAACAAAACTCCTGAAGGAAGTGAATTCACGTGTAAAGATTCAATCTCATAAGACTAGAAACAGTAACAAACCCGTAGATCAAAAGAGTCATACTCAGAAACCTGGTAGGCAGATCTTTACAGGACATAGGTTTTCTCCTAATAAGACTTCCGTTGTGTATGAGAAAACATCTCCTAGATCTGATCTTAGGTGGAAACCCACGGGTAGAATTTTCAAATCTGTTGGTCTTAGGTGGATTCCTACAAGAAAGTTATTCGACTCTTGCACAAGCAAGGTTGACAGTGAACCCCCACGTGGTTCAAATGTAGATATCCCTAATATTCATGAATGCAAACAAACTCTGGATGTAAGTGTAGGTACATCAATCAATGTTCAGAAGGAACAAAGTCTTGATTTAAGTGCAGGTACCTTATGTAATGTCAACAAGGAAAATCTCAGAGTATGGTTGCTGAAAAAGCTGATATCTCAGAAACCAGTGTCACAATGGATTCACAAATGATGAAATAATAACGAAGTTTGAACACAACAATTCAAGCCTCGAACCTCAATGTCAAAGACAATGACGTTTGATCACAACAGATCAAGCCTTGAACCTTAATGTCAAATGACGTTTGAACAAATCAGTTCAAGCCTCGCTCCACAACGTCAACAGAAGTTCCTATAACAAATATGATAGAGTTGGAAAGCCTATTTTGTCCTTTGTTCGACGAATATTTCAATGGAGAAAATCAAGTTGCTTCAAAGTCTTCCGCTGTTACTACTGCTGATGCATTCGATAAACGCCAACAACAACCAGATTCAACTTCATCTAGTTCAGCTCTAGCAACAACTGTCACTGGTGAAGGAAACTTCGATCTATAAATATTTTTATTTTTCTCTTTATTTTTATTTATAAATATTTCTGAAAAAAGAAAAATACAAAAATAAAAAAAACCAACAAAAAGAAAATACAAAAATATAAAAAAACAAAATATAAAATCAGAAAATTTCAAAAATACCAAAAAGAATCTTCTCGACATGTCTCTTGGATTCGATAACATTTACATACCTAGAAATGTCGATTAACATTGACACAAGTGTGTAAATGAAGTTCAAGCAAGAGTTCAAACGTTTCAAAACATGTCATTTCTAAATTTTTTCTTTATGACTTATGTACATTTCAGTGCATAACTCAGACCCAAAAGTAATAGGGAAGTGTACTATTCAGTGCGCTTACTCTAAAAATAGAAGAGAAGTCTTCTATCATGTGTTTTTAAAACCGTTGAACATAATTTTCCAAAACAGGACTCTTGAATGTCAAATTGTCTATAATATAATTTGTGGCATCTTTCCATAAAAAGTAGTATTTGTTAAAATTATGTGTTCAACACTCCCTTCCTCAAATAAATTTTCAAAAGTGTGGTACTATCAATGTCATTTTATATGGTTCAATTTCTGAGGGGGGGCTTTTAAAAAACAAATCCTTTTAATGTGTTTGGTACATCTCATAAATGTCAATTTTATGTCCAAACACATTTTGTGAAATTAAAATGTGGAAACTTAATGTTAATTAATAATATACATTGTTCACTAAGGCATCTCACTTCGTCTTCAACATTGTGTGGTGTCATATCATTTTTTTCATTCCAATGTCACCACAAACTGTGAACAGGGGAGCTATCGGAATCTGAATTCATGCAATATCGTGGTATAATTTTTCTCCCCATGGAATTTTTCATGTCAAATTTTAATCAATTGGTATTTCAAATACTAAGTGTTTTATTATTTAAAATAAGGGGAGAAATGTGATTAAAATATGTTATAGACGAATGTGATCTTTAAGACTCTAAGTGCAACTCTTTCCTTCATGTGCTAAACAATTTCGAATCTCGGAGCACATGTGTAGGGGGAGTATTTGAAAATAACAATGTCAGAAAATGGTTTTATGGTTCGATCTCATACCTAACAACCTATTAATTTCACGACGATTCTGAAGTCATAAGGTGGTTAGGTTAGGAATAAGTCCTACGATCCAACCAGAACCGGAGGGATCTACCCAAGGACACTCCATAGTTAGAAATAGCAGTCCTTAGGTATGATTGGAGATGAATGTGTATAAGGGAAGAATGCCGACTAAGATTGAGCTAACACTGGAACAATCACAACAAGGTGTTAGTAATGACGTCTTGGTAAGCATTGAAGGGGTTGAAGAATGAAAAAGAAATGTATGGATAAAGGGTGAAAAGAAAGAAGCCCTCCAAACAACTTAGGCAAAAACCGGGTCAATACATAATCTATCAAAATCACAATGATGATTGTTGATATTGAAGAAAGTCGTCATAGACCCAGTGATGCAATGCACAACCCTTCCCAGCCATTCGGGTTTCTCTCAAAAGAAACTTGTCTCATTTGTCACGGAGATACACACGTTATCTATTGACATCTCACTCCGAGATTGTTGATATTGAATAGGTGGCAGTCTGCTCCAGCCTCCGATTACTAAAACCAAAGTGCACAAATCGAGTCTAGAGCCAAGAAGAGATCAAATTATAAATCTCATTAGGACACAATGTCAAAATACACTTGTTGAACACCATAAAGTTCACAAGTTGTAACAAAGAGTCCTACGCATTATCCTTGAGATCTTGCCAGAACATCCGAGTGATACTTAAGTATTCACAGTGAAGATGGAAATCCTGCTTGAGCCAACATCAAACAAGCTCTTGGTAGGTGACTTGCAAGATTCTATATGAATCAAGCTTATGATAACTGGATATCGATTTTGGTCCAGTAAATGAATTAACGACTTAATCAGAAAGATAGTAACTATCTGATTCACTCTTACCGTGTTGTCTGCTTTGAGATGTTCCGATAATGAGAACAAGCAAGCATGGTGAATCTAATACATCTATGTTAGAAGATCCTACGCTTTGAGCAGGAAACCCTTTCAAGGAGATTCTTTAAATCTACCTGATCACAGGTATAGTATTTATACTATAAAACGGGGAACCGGAGGTTAATGCAACCGAACTCAAGATGAATGACAAAGCCATATTCATCTTTTATTGCTAACTGTCTTATTTCAGGATTAGACGATGGTGTTGCAGCCTCATTCCAGCGAAGTCGAATTCATAAACCACATGCTCATACTCAAGCCTTCAAAGTCAATCATTCAGCATAAAGATAGTTGATTCTAAACTTCCCCAATATCAAAGAGCCTCAAAGTCAAATAAAGAATCGTATATTGGGGAAGATTGTTAGACGTATAATCATATATGTCAAACAAGAATGTAACAAGTATGAGCATGTTGGTCAAGAGAACAAGATGATTGAGAATGTCAAATCAAGATGATTCAAGTAAAGGAGATGATGCAAGATAAAGATCTTGAGAACTCAAAAGTTAAAAGATAAAGGCTCGAGATCAAGATCACAAAGCATGAATTAACAAAGCCATTACAAACAAGACAAGACCAAACAAGGCAAAGCTCAAACATCATATCGTCAACGCTAGGGATATCAAAGAAGACCTCAACATTGGGGGAGATTGTTGGCCTTAATTTTATTAAGTCAAACAAGAAAGTTATCGGTCTTATAAAGTCAAATAGGTCTTGTAATGTAATAGGCTAGTCGGGTATTAACGGGCTTGGATAGTAATCTAATATTGTCTATGATTAAGCCAAGCTCGGCTTATTAAGAAAGCCCAAGTGCCAAGTAATAGGCCAAGGTTATAAAATAAACCCTCTCTACACATGGAGAGGGTGTTGGTTACATTTGCTTCATTTGTTGTATGTGTAACTCACCAAACTCTCTCTTCTAATCTAATATTCTACCATTCCATTTTCTTCCTTTTCTTCCTATTAAATTCGGATTATTAGAGCTTATTTGGGTTTGCTTATCAAGTTTTGTATGGATTAAACTAGTAGGATAACAGTATATCCTACTGCGACTTCTCTAATTTGCTCCAACCTCTTCTTGCAGGTGCAAACCTTTGAACTTATTTATCTCCACAAGCGCCTTTTGTCCCTTCCTAGGGGTTGACCACTAGCTCTATTTTGAATGATGTTGAACAATGCCGTAACATGATGATCAATCTTGCCACCCCCTCCGTCTGAGCTTCTTAAAGCCGCGTTAGCAATCATCAATCGCTCCAACGGGCATGGTTTGAGCTTGGACAAGGGTCATTGGCTCATGTTGACTCGTTGCAGCGATATGAAGCCTTAAATAACGACTATGGGGAGATGTATGAAGCCCATTCCTTGTACAAGGGTCTTTCTCAACGCTTTATCGATACTCAGAACAACCTGGTGGAAGCTCTTCGTACCAGAGCGACTTTGTCAGAAGACCACAAGGCTTTACAATAGGTACACCTAGAGTGTGCCGGCAAGGAGTTTCCTTTGGCAAAGAAGCTTGCGGTTGTTGAGAAATAAAAAGACAAACTATTAGACAAGACCAAAGATTAAGATGAGCAGATCAAAAGGTTGGAAGATGCCCTGGCTTCTAAAATAAGCTCTCTGTCTAAGGCAGAGAAAACCGCCACCCAACTGAAAGGTGATTTAGAGCGCCTGATGGTAGACTTGAGTCAAGCAAATGTCGTTAGGCATAATTATGTGAGGCAACTCCTTCCTACCATCATCTAATAGCTTCTTTCTAGTGATGAGTATAAGAAGAGCCTGTCCAAGCCCTTTAACCGAGTCATTACTGTTGGGTGGGTAGAGGGTGTTAAGGTTGATCCGACTAAGGAAGAAGCTCAAGCTATCCTGGCCGATGCTGATGACTACGACCTGGATTTCCAGGCTACCTTCAAGTCAGACTTTGACCAGTTGTTTGTCTAGAGTTACCCGTATGTGGAGAAACTTGCTGAGTCTTTCAGACTCTCATACGACTTGCGTTTCGGGGAATATGTTTGGTCTCTTAGCCGTTGGCACTTGGACTCATCCCATACGACTTTGCATTTTGGGGAATATGTTTCGTCTCTTGGCCGTTGGCACTTGGACTCATCTTATACGACTTGCATTTTTGGGAATATGTTTCGTCTCTCGGTCGTTGGCACTTGGACTCATCCCATACGGCTTGCGTTTCGAGGAATATGTTTCGTCTCTTGGTCATTGACGCTTGGACTCATCCCATACAACTTGCATTTTGGGGAATATGTTTCGTCTCTTGGCCATTGGCGCTTGGACTCATCCCATACGACTTACGTTTTGGGGAATATGTTTTGTCTCTTGGCTATTGGCGCTTGGACTCATTCTATAAGACTTGCGTTTTGGGGAATATGTTTCGTCTATTGGCTATTGGTACTTGGACTCATCCATAGTGGGAAACACTAACGGAATAAAATAGGCTAGGTACTGACTATATTAATCGGTTAGGGGTAGCTAGTTCTTTCTGGAACCATCAACTTGTTATGTCTGCATTTTTTATTTTTGGAAAATTATTCCTCTCCCAAACCCGGGAGGGAATTTCATTGATATTGATTAACAGTTACATAAGATATTCGTTACACAATCTTACAAAATTCTAAGCACAATGCCTTTTATAAGTAACATTTCCTAAGGTTGATAGCGTGCCAAGTCCGGGGCACCTCTCTTCCTTCCATCGTTTGCAACTTATAGGAGCCATTCTGGTATGCTTCTATTACTCTGTAGGGTCCTTCCCACTTCGGCCCCAACTTTCCTTAGTCTTCAACCCTGCTAGCTTTATTCCTTCAAAAGACATATTCATCCGGCCTAAATGCAGTCAATTTTACCCTTCGATTATAATACTGCTCCATCTTAGCTTTGTATCTCGCCTCTTGTATTGCCGCTGCCTCTCTTCTTTCTTGCAACAACTTGATGTTGAGATGGAGCTCGTCCTCATTTTCATCTTCTTTTATCATCATATTCTGTGGGAGGGCATCCTTATTTCGGCCGGAATCACAGCTTCATTTCCATATGTGAGGCTAAAGGGCGTTTCTCCGTTGCTTGTTTTGAGAGAAGTTCGATGGGCTCGAAGTACATTTGGTAGCTCGTCGACCCATTCTGCCTTGTCCCTTCCTAGCTTGTTTTGATACCTTCCATAAGACTTTTGTTAGCCCTCTCTACTAGACAGTTTGCTTGGGGGTGGGCTACAAAAGTGTTCATCTTCTGTATGTTTAATCCTTTGCACCAGCTTTTGAATGGATAGTTGACAAATTGGGTTCTGTTATCCGTGACTTGATCCTAGGAAGTCCAAACTGGCATACGATGTTATCCCATAAGAAATTTTTCCCCTCCTTCCTGATAATCCTTTCCAATGGCTTGGCTTCGATCCATTTTGTGAAATAATCAATGGCCAGAATGACAAACTTCACCTTTTCGGCAGATTCAGACAAAGGGCCTAAGATGTCTATCCCCCATTGGTAGAATGGCCACAGAGCCATGATTGATGTCAATTAATTTTTTGGCAGCTTCGGTACCGGTTGTATTTGGCACGAATTACATTTCTGGATCTCATTCCTGGCATCTTTGTGCATGGTTGGCCAATAGTATCCCTGCTTGATAATGTTTGCTACTACCGATCTTGTTCCAAAATTCATTCCGCAAGCGCCCATGTGTATTTCTCTAATAACATAATTGGCTTGTAGTGGACCAACACATCTCATCATTGGAACCAAATAACCTTTTTTGAAAGGGATCCCTCCTTCCAGCACATACTGATTGATCTTCATTCTTAAAGCTCTGGCTTCATTCTTGTCATTCGGCCACACTCCCTCTTCCAAGTACTTGATGATGGGGGGTCACCCAATTACCCTCCTCTTCCTCTACAAACCCTCCTATCTCCGTCCTGTCAGTCAACCATTCCGTAACTTACTCAGGACATTTGCTTTTTGGTTCAGAATCCTAGGAATGTTTTGGATGGCGAAACTTTTGAAACCAGTTATTTATTATTTTTCATGGTGAGGTACTTAATCATGCTTGTGATGTTTACCACGTAGCTCCCGTTAATTTGGCTTGGTATAAATTTTGGATCTACCTTAACATCGATCGCTTGAACCTGCATTTTTGCGGCCAAACAGAGCCCTGCCAGCAAAGCTTTATATTCTGCTTCGTTATTTGTGCTCGTAAAATTCAAGCGGAGAGCATATGTAAATTCGATCCTGCTAGGACTGATAAGAACCAGACCTGCGCCGGAGCCCTTGCTATTTGATGCTCTATCTATGAAGAGGGTCCATTTCTTGGTATTATCCTTCTCCTTCGCCCTGATTAGAGTGTGATAAAATACCTCTGGCTTAGTTCCTACCGGAGCTTCTGACAGGAAGTCTGCTAGCACTTAACCTTTAATGGCATTTCTTGGTTCATAGATTATGTTGTACGACCCTAATTCTACATAATATTTTGCTAGCTTTCCAGATGCTTGTACCTTACTCAGAATCTGTTTAATGGGCTAGTCTGATATGACTTTAATGAGGTGGGATTCAAATTACCTTCGAAGCCTTCGTGACATGTGCAGTAATGACAGGGCCAGTTTCTCCAACGGAGCATAGTTTCTCTCGGATTCATCAAGCGTCATGCTGACATAGTGTACTGGGCATTGCTTCCCCTTTTGTTCTGTTAGGAGGATGACACTCACAGTCTTCGTCGTTGCCGCTTAGTATACATATAATGTTTCTTCTTTCTTTTGGGTGGTTAAAAGTGAGAGCTCTATTATGACCTTTTTCATTTCCTAAAATAAGCCCTTAAGCCACTGCCTTGCATTTCCCCTGGTGCTGAGCACCTAGATTCAGCACTCCTTATCTAGCTTATTTTGTATTAAGCTCTTAGTTATTATAGCTTTTATTTATAGCTTATTACTAGTTCTTTAAGTCCCCAAAATCTCATAGCTTATCTAACCTTTTAGCTTAGCTTATTTAGGCCTTAAAGTCACCTTTTTTCTGTTTTTTGTAAACTGTCATTCTTAGCTTAATAGTTGATCAGCTTATTTTAGGGCTTATTAGATTTCCATAGTTTAATTTTAGGACTCCCCTCTCCTTATTAACTGTCCCCCATAGTTTTCTAGCTTATTTGTTGGCTTAAACACCAAAAAGAAAGGAAACTCAGCAGTACTAATAACAGTACTACCAGTATTAACTACCAGTACTAACTTAAAGTTAGTACTGCTAGTTATAAGTTAGTACTGTTAAGTTAAGGTGAGTACTGTTAGCCTTAACGAAACACAATTAAACAGGAAATAAGACAATAAGCTAAAAACAGGACGTGCTTTAAGTGTCTACACAGCTCAGTGGTTTAGCTCAATTTGTGGCTTATAAAATTTTGTAAGAAAGAGAGGGAGGACTTCAAAACTTATTTTTACACTAAAAAGATGATCAAATGCTTATTAAACTCCACACACTCAGCCAAAAAGTTGGCTGAGTGGTTACAACCCATTACAACCCCCATATGACCCATTTTGGGGTCTAAAACAAACACCCCCTTAAGTATAACTTGTGCTTCTTTTTAGCTTTTTAAAAGAAATAAAAGGGTGAAACAAGTTCATAAGCTGAGTTTAACAACTTTTACACGTTTTTATATAAGTCTAAACAGATTAAAAGGGTTTAAATAAGATTTTAAATTCTTGACAATGGCTATATCACAAAAACTCTTAACTTTTATTAAAACTGAAGATGTTACAACATAAAACTTTTAAATGAACTGAATTACACTTAAATGCTTAAAAGAAAGACTTGAAATTAAATTTAAACTAAAAACATAAAAAAAATGGTGTGTGGTACTTCGGCTTGGTCTTGGCTCTTTTATAGAAGTCTCTCAGCCTTCTTGGCTCATGGGCTGTGCTTGTTGTGAGAGTAGAAAGCAATCCAAGCAATCCTAGCCCTCCATTGGCCTTTCATCATTTCTAAGGCCATGGATGGGGGGTTGAGTGATTTCCAAGTGGGAATGGTTATAGGGGCAGGGTAAGGTGGGAAAAGGTGAGGGGTGAGCTGTAAGAGTACTTGGGATAGTGGTATTGCAAGAAAACCGTGGGAAAGGGTGGTATGGTTTTGGCGGGTAAGGTGGGTTCGATAGGGGTGGGTTGCAGGGTTTAAACGAAATGTTTGGAGATGGTGCAAAAACAGTCCCTCAACTTTGGCTCTCTTTTCATTTTTTTATTAAGCCGAAATTCAGTTATAAACCAAGTTTGGAAAGTGACAGAATTGGTCCTTGTCGTTTTTATAACTAAAAGAAAAAGAGTTTAGGACAATTGCAAAAATGGCCCCTCTAGTTTATAACTAAAAGAATAAAAGAGGGTTTTGGTTAATTGCAATTTCAGCCCTTGTGTTTTATAAAAAAGGATTGTGGGCTTTTGTTGGGCTTTTGGGCTTGTATTGGGCCCACTGGGTTTGGTTATTGGGCTTTTTCAAGCCCAATAAGGTTATGAAGTGGGTTTGAGCCCTTGCTATTTGATGCTCTATCTATGAAGAGGGTCCATTTCTTGGTAGTATCCTTCTCCTTCGCCCTGATTGGAGTGTGATAAAATACCTCTGGCTTAGTTCCTACCGGAGCTTCTGACAGGAAGTCTGCTAGCACTTAACCTTTAATGGCGTTTCTTGGTTCATAGGTTATGTTGTACGACCCTAATTCCACATAATATTTTGCTAGCTTTCCAGATGCTTGTACCTTACTCAGAATCTGTTTAATGGGCTAGTCTGATATGACTTTAATGAGGTGGGATTCAAATTACCTTCGAAGCCTTCGTGACATGTGCAGTAATGACAGGGCCAGTTTCTCCAATGGAGCATAGTTTCTCTCGGATTCATCAAGCGTCATGCTGACATAGTGTACTGGGCATTGCTTCCCCTTTTGTTCTGTTAGGAGGACGACACTCACAGTCTTCGTCGTTGCCGCTTAGTATACATATAATGTTTCTTCTTTCTTTTGGGTGGTTAAAAGTGAGAGCTCTATTATGACCTTTTTCATTTCCTAAAAGGCTTTTTCCGCTTCTTTCGTCCACCGGTACTCATCCTTATTTTCCTTCGTTATGCTTTTTAGGGTGTCAAAGAATGGCAAAGATCTTTTGGCCGACCATGCCAAGAATCTATTTAGAGCGACCAGTTTGCCACTTAAGCTCTTCATTTCTTTCAAGGTCTGAGGAGATTGCATATCCGCGATGGCCTTCATCTTCTTCTGGTTAGCCTGGATCCCCTTGAAAGTAACCATATATCCCAAGAACTTTCCTTCTTCTACCCCAAATGAGCACTTCTTCATATTTAATTTCATGTTAATCCTCCGAAGGCCGTCGAATGTTTTGGCAACGCCAGCTAGCAACATCTTCTCATCATTGCTTTTGATAACCATGTCATCGACATATGCTTCTAGGTTCCTCCCAATCTGCGGCTGGAAAGCGGTATCAATCAACCTTTAATACGTAGCTCCAACATTTTTGAGTCCAAATGGCATTTTTGTATAGCAGTATATGCCTTGGTCCGTATAAAACGCAACTTTTTCTTCGTACTCTTGAGCCATTTGAACCAGGTGATATCCCTTGTAAGCATCCAAGAAACATTTGTACCGAAATCCTACCACGGACTCGATCTTCCCGTCAATGTCCAGGAGTGGGTAGTAGTCCTTCAGACATGCCGAGTTGATGTTCTTGAAATCTATACACATTCTCCAGCTTCTGTCCCCCTTTTTTTTACCTTTATCAGATTTGATATCCATGTGGGATATTTCACCGGTCATACTATACCCGCCGTCAGCCATTCTTCCACCTCTTTGATCACCGCTTGGCCTCTATCGGGAGCTAAAACTCTCCTTTTTTGGCAGATTGGTTCGACTGTTGGGTTAGCATTGAGAGAATGCTTGATGCTTCGTCGTGGTACCCCTGTCCTATCAGAGGGTTCCTAGACATCCACATTCTTCTTTAACAACATTTGGAGCTGTGCTTTGCACCCCTCCGTCAAGGTTTCTCCAATTGTCACTAATTGTTCTAGGTGTGTCGGGTTAACCAACATTTCTTCAGTCATGCTTAATTCTTTTGGCTCTACCTCAATGTGAGGAGGGCTTTGTTAGGATTCTTTTTCTACCATTTGTTTCTTTTCTAACCTTCTACACTTGGATATTATAACGGTTCGAGTAACCAACATTGCAATTCCCCTAGAAGTATGAAACTTTACCATGGAGTGTATCGTGGATAACACCGCTTGTAGAGTTTTTAGACCGGTCCTTCCGAGGATGATATTATATGATGAAGGGGATCTAATGACCGTGAAATTCATCGTTACTCTCCTAAACAGTCCCCCATCTCTGAAGACCACCTCTAGCTCAACCATGCCCAACGGCTTCACAACATCTCTGGTGAAACCTACCAGGTCCGTCTGTATGCTCTTCAGCCGAGACTTCATTGCGGGACTTAAGTTTTCAAAGCAATGTTGAAACATTACCTCCACCGATACCCCTTGGTCCACATGTATTCTATGTACCTGGTATCCTTCCATGACAACCTCGATAATGATTGGTTCATCCGAGATATCCTCTGTCAATACCGCCAGGAAAACGATCGGTGTTCTCATCCAGATTTCTTCCATCTCCATGTATTTTTTTTCTTTCTTTCGTCAGACCATGATCGTATCATATTAATGACCTTATCTATCCCTCTATCCCTTCCGTTTAAGTTTCCTCGTCCTCTCTGTCTAACATCCTTAATCAATTGATTGACCTTTCCCGACGCTAGTGCCAACTCCAGTTGTATCCTTAGTTGGACGCAATCATTAGTGTAGTGCCCCTTTTCCCTGTGGTAGTCACAGTATCGGTCTTGGTTTACCTTCTTAGGTGGAAGTTGAATAGGTCTGGGCGGTTGTAGGTTTAGTTGAAGTTCCGAAGCCAAGATTTCTTTGGGTTGTTTTGTGAGAGAGTTAAGATTAAGCATGGGTTATTGGTATCCCTGATGGTTTCCTCTCGGGACGTGATATGGTGTTTGGGGTCAGTAAGGAGCGAGCCCATCTCCGTGGCTGAATGTGTTTCTACCATCGTTCCTTCGTCTATCCGCTCCGTACCCCCCCCCCCCCCTTATGAATCGACGCCCCTCTGCTAACCGATCCCGCCAACTTCTTCGAGGCCTTGGATACCTCACCCTTATGTAACTCTATGTTGGTGAAGGCCTCCTCCGACCTTACAAAATCATCCATCCTAACCATCATTTCATCCACCGTCTTTGGCACTTTGTCGGAGTACCTTTTAGCTAATTCTGGGAATTTGTGAGCGTCCATGAACAACAATATTATCATGACCTCTGGAACACCCTCAATGAAGCTTATCTCCACGATCCACCTTTCCTTGAAAGAAACTAGGGTTTCATTCGTCTTCCTTACTATCTTTGTTATTTCTGTAGGGTCTTTAAAACATGCTCTCCTTGTCGAGAACCTGGTGGTGAATTGTGTTCTAAGTTCAGCCCATCCATCGATGCTACCGAGCGGAAGGTGTTCAAACCACCCTCTTGCGCTCCCATCCAGAGTTTGCTGAAACATGTGGCACCATACCAGCATGGGACACTCTCCTAAGTTTGCTGCAGAAGAGAATCGACTAAGATAGTCTTCTGGGTCTGTCGACCCATCATGCAATTTGACATTAGCCGGCATTTTAAATTCTGGACAAGCGAACTCTATGATCCTTTGAGTCAACAGTGTCTTTGCCGTTTCTTTGAAAGGCTTCTTTAAATCACCGTATGCTATCTCCTTTCCGGTTACGACGGACAAAATCTGGTTCCGTCATTATCTTCGTCAAAGTTTAAGCGTATTGACGAAACATTGCCCCAGCTATTATGCTCCTTTATTAATGACCCGAGAGCCGATAGGTATCCCTTAATCTGTTCCTTTGTGGTTTCGTTGTCTCCGGAACTATAGTATACATGATATCATAACACAAGCATAGATGATTGGGTTGGCAAATTATCTAGAGAAAGAAAGTGAAGTATTTCTAGAGAGAGAAAATGCAAATGGAAGCTTTGTGATAAAATGAACAACCAACCCTTTCCCATGGATGGAAAGGGGTTTATATACATGTGTTTGTGAGCTCTATGGGCTTGGGTATGGGCTTACCACTTGGGTAAAAGACCTAGCCCAATACCGAAAGTCATACGCTTACTTTCTAACTACAAGCTTTGCTATACTAAACAATACACGGGGGTGACCGAGTCTTTTTCATAATCCTAACAATCTCCCCTAAGGGAGGTCACCCCATAAAAGACAATTTGAATAATAGCATTCTAGTTCTTCGACCTTCTGTCTGTAGCTCGTAGTCTTTGATTCTTCATTCATAGAGATCATTGTACATTATATAGTGAACTTTGAGATTTGTCCCTTAGGCTTGTACGACCTTTGAGCTTTCTTTGAGATCATCATCCATCATAAATCTCTTGATCATCCTTGTTGAGTAGCATTGCCTTCATGTGACGTTGTGACCTTTGGACCGGCATGCTCACACTTTTCTTGATCATAACATTTCTTTTTAGAGTAGCAAAAGCTGTGTTGTAGGTCTTTTGGTTGTCATGGTGTCTTTGATTGAAAGCCTTAAGTGTGAGCATGGGGCTGTGAATTGACTCCGCTAGAACGAGGTGTCTCCATTACCACCATCACTTGATCCTATAATAAAACAGTTAGCAATAAAGCATGTGGACGAATTTGGCTTTGTCATTCGACCGAGTCTGGTTGGATTAACCTCCGGATCCGTGAGGACCGACCTGTGATCAGGTAGATTCATCTTAAGAAGAATCTCCTTGACAGGATTTCCAGTATAAGTATTAGATCATCTGATGTGTAACCATCAAAATCTCCATACTTGCCTGTTCTCTGTATCGGAACGTCTCAAAGCAGACAACACGATAAGAGTGAATCGGTTAGTTACTATCTTACCGATTAAAGAGAAAAGTTGATTTGAAAATCAATCGACGTGTCGTTTGAGAAAGTATTTTGTGACACATCGAGAGTGTTTGATAGCATAAAATCAAATTTCATTAGAAACTCATTTGTTTTGAAAGAAGTTCACAATCGATGTGCTAGAAAATCAGTTGTTGAGCACATCGAGAGGTTTTCCAAAATGATTCGTCAATTCACAACCTGGAACAAGTTTGATTCACAAAGAATCGCACCATCGTTGCTTTCCATTTGTCACAAGTTTAATCCATAGTGGATCTCACATGTCACCTACCAAGAGCTTGTTTGATGTTGGCTCTAGAAGGATTTCCATCTTCATTGTGAGTACTTTCGTATCACTCGGATGTTCTGGCAATACCACGAGGATAATGCGAAGGACTCTTAAAATCTTTACTTGTTGTCACAGTGTGTGAGAAACAAGCTCAATATGGATAAGTGTCCTAACGAGACTTTTGGATGATCTCAAGGCTCTAGACTCAATAGTGCATTTTTGGTTTTAGTGGTCGGAGGCTGGAGCGGACTGCCACCTTTTCAATATCGACTAACTCGGAGTGAGAAAGACGATAGAATTGTATTGATCTCCGTGAGAAATGAAACAAGAATCCTTTGAGGGATCTTGAGTAGCTAGGGAGGGTTGTGCAGCGTATCACTGGGTCCATGATACTTGTCTTCAATGTCAGCAATCAACCATGTGATTCTGACAGCATATGTATTGACCCGGTTTCTGCCTAATGTTTAAGGAGGGCTGCTTTCTTTTCACCCTTTATCTTAACATTTCTTTTTCATTCTTCAACCCCTTCAGTGCTTACCGAGACTTCATTACTAGAACCTTGTTGGGTTTATTCCAGTACTAGCTCTATCTCAGTCCGCACTATTCCTTTATTCTCACATAACTCCTTTTGTAATCATACCTAAGGACTTCTACACTAACTAGTGGGTTGTCCCTGGGTAGATCCCTCCGGTTCTGGCAGGATCGTGGGAGCGAGTACCTAACCTTACCATCCTTATAACTCCTGATAAGTTGATTACAGGGTCGGTCTTAGGTATTTCCACGATAGCCATCATATACCCATTCGTCCACCCCTTAATATGTGCATTCGATCATGCGAAAAGGGTTTAGCACATATGGAGGAGCCTACACTTGAGTTTAAAAGATCACTTTTTTATCAGAATTTTCATAATTAAATCGCATTTTCTCCCCCGAGCAAAAAAATTTCAAATAAGCTGAGATTTTGGTATCAATTGATTTAAGTTAGGAAAATTTGGGAGAAAGTGTGTCAGGTTTATATAATCCGAATATGAAACATATTGTTACTAAATATACAAGCCAAAGTTACAGTTCAGTCACTACATTATAATGTACTTATTACAACAACATATATATTATACTACCTCTCATTCGGTTCTTTTCAGTAACCGGTAGTCGCCTTCTCGAATCCGTCCACCAACAAAGCTTTCCATATTCCGAAAGATACGTCTTGTCTTTAGTCGTTTCTGGATAGCGAACATGAAGACCTTGCTTCTATTAACATCTTTCTTCATCCAAAATCTGGCGTTCATCCCTGGATTAGTCCTGTTGATCCGGAATTCCTTGACTCGATAGTCTAACGCTTCATCAATCTGTTGTAGAGTGCCATCACTGAACTTGTGTATTTCATTGAACCTCATGATCATCTAAACCCCGTATTTATCTCTAAAATGACTGCCCTTGGAGAGTCTATGACGGTGAAATCATGCTTGAACTCAAATCCAGTGGCCTCCTATCGAGGTTTGGTGAGGTTTAGTTGCGTCTGGTAACTCTCAAATCCCAGCTGGAAGTCTTCTACACGTTGTCTGATAACCAAGTTTCTGGTCCATAGATTGACAGTGGTAGTTAGAATCTTTTTATCTTCGGGTGATAGGTGGTTCAAGTGACCTTGAAGATTTAACAAGTACAGATCTTCAAAGTCACTAGGGTACATGTATTTGAAGTCCCTTTCTGCTATGACGTATTCTTTGAGATCAGCTCGACGAAGGACTATCTTCTTCATGTAGTTGTACCCATACATTGAAAAGACTTCGATTCGGACGACACTTAAGATACGCATATGAGTCCTTACTGCTCGGCGGTCTCCTTCAGATGAGAATCGGTCAATGTAGAATCGTTGTCTTTGAAACCACCAGTGAGAGATACCATACATAGCTGCGATGTCATACTTGCACTCCGCTTCAATCCAGAACTGATCAGGCACCAGTTGCTCCAAGCCGACATCAGGATAATATGCCGCCTTCATCTTCGAGATTGACAAGGCCGGTCTGCCAACCTTGCGACCATATCGTAGATACTCCAGGTCTTTGTTGAAGAAGAAGTCCGGTTGAATGGTTACATGGCCTGGTTCACCACCCAGTGGAAGTGGCTTGCTGACGTTGTACCTGAGGATTGTATCATCCACTTGATCGGTGAGAAGTTTGTGGCACTCTTCCATTTGGAATTGGAGATGAATCACGTCAGGATGAAACACTTTAACGATTTCGAATGCTGGGCCTTCCAGGTCTTGTAGTGTCAGGTGAGTGATTCCTTGTCGTTTGCAGTACCAATCCATAAATATCGCCATATCCCCGGTTTGAGCAAGTAGAGAGTTCTCCTGTGGAGGTGCATATGTCGACTTCAGAGCAGAGGCCCAGTTGTTTGTTGGCATAGTCAGATCAGATGATGGAATAGTCCAAGCAGGTTCTGGAGTGGCCGGTCTGTCTTCAGTGAGAGGTTTCCACCAGCTCTGCCTCAAGTTGACTGTAGGAATATGATCACGTCCTACCTCATCACCACTAGAATATGCTTGTTCATCTGCAGTGGTTTCATCATCCATATAAAGATCATCAGGAATCGTTGTGATTGAGGGCTTAATCCGGGTGTCAGTCGTTGTCCAAGCAGAGTATTCAGCTGAAGCAGCTGTCTTTGAGGAACTTGGGGCCGCGGTGCTTGTTGACTGATCTCCCTGATGAGTGGATGAGGACGGAGGTGGTGGAGGAGGAGCTTGAGCAGAATCGGAGGCTCCGGTTGTGCCAGAAGCCCCTGATGCGCCTGACGGTGGTGGAGGAGGAGGTGGTGGTGAAGGTGGAGACCCAGGCGGAGTCTTTGGAGAATCTTGCTTACTTTTCTTCTTAGTTTCCTCCTGAGCCTTATCTACATCAAAGTCCTCACTTTCATCACGACGGATGGAGTCCTGCAGTGCTTCATATGCTACTCGGTGGTTAGCATGTCCCTTGTCATAGTTCTCCTCCAACATGCGTTGGAGCAGAATTTCCTTCATGTCAGACGTAGGGAGATCCTTGAAGCGAGCACGAAGAGGAGCTCTCATTGCATGCTTTACTGATGAGATAACCACCTCCTTAACTGATTCATTAATCTTTCGGTCAATCTCCTGTGAATCAATAAACTCCACCGTCTGCTCTCTGATCATTTTGGGTAAGTCCATAGTTTCCAACTTATTGATCCTGCTCCCCTGCTTGTCTAGACGTGTTTCTAGAGCTTGATTTTCTTCCACTAGATTCGCGATAAACTCTTCAAGTTCACCCATACGCTTGATGATGATGGGATCTGACGGACCTTGTTGTGGTTGAGGTGGTAGTGGAAGAGTTGTTGTTGTTGTTGCTGCAGTTGTGGTTGTGGTGGTTGGCAATGGCCAATGAACATTGGGAGAATCGGGTCTAGGCACGGGACCGATCACCGGTGACGTCATAGGAGGGAAGACAGAGGTGTCTTGCTGAATAGTGACAGACACCATTGATTCAGCTTCGGTGTCTGCCGTTGTCTTCTCATTGTCAGCCTCAGACGGTTTGTCATTCAAGAATTGATCACCAAAGCTAAAGTCTTTGGCGAGATGTTGTAGAGAAGACAACGTCCCTGTAGAGCTGACAGGTTCTTCTGGTATCACCTGTTCATCAACCGTTAGCTTTAGATTCTCCTGTACATCAGGGTATGCCGCGGCTGTGAACCCTTCATCCATATGCTCAGGTTGTGGTTGACTGGAGGGATCAGTGATCTCAACATCCGAGTGTTCAAGGTTTGGTCCAGCGAGAACACTAGGAGTTGGTAAAGGTTGGGATTCAGCAACATCATCAGGGTTTGGTCCAGCCTGGCCTTCATCTAGTGTACCAGGGTCTGGTCCAGCCTGGCCTTCGTCTTGAGCCCCACTTCTGACCACTGAAGGCATTTCTTCATCAGACTCCGTGTCACTGCCATATAATCCAAGTTCAGCATAAAGGGAGGAAGACTCTTCATGGCCCGCTGGTTCAGATGGTACGGGAGTATGTCTCTGAAAGATATACTGTTCAGTCAGGCTCTTTTTCTTAGTAGTCTGAAGGTGTAGAAGAACTTGAGCAGCTTGTTCTTCACTATTTCTCTTTACCCTTTCCGGACCTCTGGCAGTGGTTGAAGTTTCCCAGTATCAGGTTCCCTGAATACCACAAGGGGAAGAGGACCCCTTCGAGTAGGGTAAGCATCCGTTAGGCTCTCTTCTAGAACCTTTTGCAGTATCGCCTCCTCTGTGTCTTCAAGGCTGGGTTTAGCAGCAGGAACCCCTTCATCAACGAATTCATCTACCAACTGCTTAGAACTCTTAACAGTTCTCTTCTTAACCACTTTCCCCGCCTTAGCACGTTTGGCTAGTGGTGGGGCCTCCGACGACTCAGACACCGGCTTGCGCTTCTTCTCCTGAGGTTTGGCCGGTGCTGGTTTAGGCTTCTTGGATGCAGCTTTGGGTTCGGTAGGCTTTGATTGCTTGGTTGGTTTTGGTTTGGTTTGTTTTGCTGGCTTTGCTGGCTTGGGTGCTGGAGAATCAGGATCACTCACTTCTTCACCCGTGAGGTATCGTTGATGCTTTGCAACTTTTTCGATAAGCATCTATAATAATCAGCTCCTCGGAATGACATATCATTGATGAGTGATTTGGTTTAGTCATACCCCCCCCCCCTTGAAGACCTTCTCGTTTAGCCGCCCCTTAGCGCTGAACTTGAGATTACCTAGTACAGGTTCCTCAGTAGGCAGATGGAGTGGGGACTCAGGTCTTGGGTGGAAGTTGTGTAGTCGTTGCAAGTGAAATATTATCAACTTAGTGAACCGGATACTTGGGATCAGAATGATAGTCGCTTTCTTCTTTCCTTGAGCTTGCTGTGCCATATTCCTACTTGTCTTCTGTGAAATTATGGATAGGACTGAGGTTAAATTCTTCCACATCCTTTCAGCATAATCAATGTGAGCTTCGATTAACAAACACCAAAGATATGTAGCACAGTGGGGCCCTTGGTCTTTTCAAATCCTTGATTTAGCTTTGAAAGACAACACCTTTTCCACCATGGTTAACACAAATAATTTTTGAAGAATCATAAAAGAAAAAATTATTTGGTTAAAAAGAAGACTTCTCTTGGATAACCCAACTCATTGACAAACTCGATAAGCGTATCAGGAGTCGGAGGAGAAGAAAAAGCCTGGTTTTTATCGACTGGCGTGATCTGAAGAGCGTCTCTGAGTGTGTCTTGAGTGAGATCAAACCATTGCTCGTCCAGTTGACACTTATAACTCACGGCTTTACTGTCAAAACAAATAGTATCCCAGAATTGTTGAATATAGATAGCCGCTATTATTGATGACGCTGTAAAAGCTCTGAAGAAATTTGTTTGCTGGAGAATATCCACAACAATCTTAAAAATTGGGCTGGGTTGAGATTTTTCTTCATTCAGATAGCAGTTGCTTTTCCCAATTGGCACTCAGCGAATACGTGGTAAGATCTGTTCATCTGTACAGACAGGTGGTGCCATTGCGGGTGCATGTTCAACATCAGCCATTGTATCTGCACAGTTACAATCACAGAGGAAATAACATGCAGATAGATCTTGTTAGATGTCAACTGATGCACGGATGTTAAGCACGTATGCACAAGATCCAAGATAAAGGACTCTTAGATCATGTTATAGTGTTAATCAGTGAGATTGGTCAACTCTTGAGTTAACGGATGTTAACTCATCAAAGAGAGGACAAGACACACCGAATTAACCACAAGATTCAATGGAAATTAGCAAACCATGCAGGATACATGCAATGGATAAGACACTCTAATCAAACAACAATCTTTAACAACTTCAAGACCAAAACGCAGTGATATTTGAATAATACATACTCAAAACGCAATGAGTCAAAACACGGTCACAATCAAAACGCAATGAGTCAAAACGCAGTCATAATCAAAACTCAGACATCAAAACGCATCCATCAAAACGCAGTGGTTATAATATTAAATTAGTCAAAACACATTGGCTCTGATACCAACTGAAGTATACATGATATCATAACACAAGCATGGATGATTGGGTTGGCAAATTATCTAGAGAGAGAAAGTGAAGTATTTCTTCTAATCAAAATGCAACAAGTTGCGTTTTGAACCTGTACGTTATCAAATACTCAAATCGCAACATAACATGTGATCAAAACGCAACAACATAACAAAAACGCAATCCTGACAGGTAAACCAAAACGCAATCTAGAATCATAACTTCAAAACGCAATCAAAGATCATAACTTCAAAATGCAATCACGATACTATCTATCAAAATGCAATCTGAAATCATAGAATCAAAACGCAATCTAGAGTAAGAGTCCAAAACGCAACATGAATTCTATCTGAAAATGCAACCATAACCACTTTTATATCAAAACGCAATCAAGAAATACCTCAAAACGCAACCAAGAACATTTGTCAAAACGCAACATGAGTATATCACTAAGCCATATCTAATCCATC
The DNA here is from genome assembly GCA_026074375.1 of Tanacetum coccineum. Taxonomy (NCBI): domain Eukaryota; kingdom Viridiplantae; phylum Streptophyta; class Magnoliopsida; order Asterales; family Asteraceae; genus Tanacetum; species Tanacetum coccineum. Next base: position 23,601 of record BQNB010008994.1, read on the forward strand.
ACTAGGGGTTCTAATCACATGGGTACTTCTATGTTTATATTGAAACCTATATACAAGGCTTATAAACACTTCCTAAAGGCCAATACATTCCACATTCGAGCAAGATTTTAACTTTAAAAGTCAAACTATATGCGATATCCAATTTGGATAATCATTAAGGCTATGAGGGAGCAATTTATACATTTACACAGCATTACATACATATATTAATGAAAACCCATCAATTAAAACACAATACCAAACACTAACCAGTGATTCGAAGAGGTAATCGCACGAAGGTCTACAAAAACATACATTTTCATGATTTTCAGATAATGATGTTAAAGATAAAGAGTGAGAGAGTGATTAACAACGTTAGGTGCATGTTACCTAAGTGAAGAAACACACTAGAAATCACTGCTTAATCAAAACGCAATCAAGATACTTGAGAGAGAATAGTAGAAATGTTTGACTAGATTTTTGTGCGTTTGACTTGGTCAAAACGCCTTGACCCTTTTTGTTCTTAGGTTACACTTTCAACAGTTGGCATAAATGGCCCCTCTCTTTCTTATTTCTTATAATGTAAGATAAATGACGCAATTGGTCCCTCACATTTCATATCTCTTTAACACTTAGGGTTAAATAGTAACTAATGGAATAATAACCTTGGGAAAATGACACAGTAGGTCATTCACATTTAATGAGCCTAGGAAACAATTAGCAAATACAGTAGGTCCTTCACATTTAATGAGCCTAGGAAACAATTAGCAAATAGCAAATAAGTCCCTAGACTAGCATAAAATTAACACCTTTGGACCTTTTTGAGTTAGCTCCCCCTTACACCATAACCCCGTTAGTTACCACACCTTTTTGTGTTGAAAAATGATGCCTGATAGTTGTCATGAATTTGAAAACTACTCTCCCCCTCAATCAATGACCCGTTTTCTATTGAAAGAGCTGTAGTCGTTGATTGAGTGTAAAATTTATGAAAAATCAAAGTCCACTTGATTTTCAACAAAAAACAATATTAAGCCACCACGTGAAATCCAAATAATTTTCTAAAGAATCATAGACCGAAAATTATGAGGATAAAAGAAGACTTAACTTCTTAATCAAGAAATAATGCACTGAAGCGTACATTAGATCGAGGTTGCATGGATATGAAGTAATCCATGCCCGGGAGAACTTAATCACCCGTTGTTAGGAACAGCCGTCTTTTTGGCGACGTGCTTTCCTCATTTTGAAAAACGGGTTGCAGTCGGAAATAACTGCAAGCCATTAAGACATGTTTTGAAAGGTTTAAACTTCCGATCGAGCTTCATTTAAAGACCCGTGTCATTATTGAATGACATTTCTAGGACCGTAAATGTTATCGATAAACGAAAGACATGTCTTGAAGAAAAACTATTTTTGGCATTTTCTATTTTCTGATTTTTATGGATTTTTGATGGTTTTATATTTTTGTATTTTTCTTTTTGGGTTTAAGTATGTACATATTTACATAGGATACTTGAAGCCAATCCGTTACTCATCCTGATCATCCTGAAGACTTTTGAGTGTCTCCGGCTTCATACACTTCATGCCAAGCCTTGGGAGAATGAATTCGAATCGTTCTCTGGGCAGCGCCTTAGTGAATATATCCGCCAGTTGATACTCTGTCCTCACGAAATACAACTCAACCACTCCTTTTTCCACTTGTTCTCTGATGAAATGATGTCGGATGTCGATGTGTTTAGACCTGGAGTGCTGAACGTTGTTGCAGCAGAGGGCTATGGCACTCTTGTTGTCACAGTACAGAGGGATGTGATTGTAAGCGAAGCCATAATCTGATAATTGAGACCGCATCCATAGGATTTGGGCACAGCAACCAGACATCGCGATGTATTCAGCCTCTGTAGACGAGATGGACGTGCTAGTTTGCTTCTTTGATGACCAGCTGACTAACTTATCACCAAGGAACTGAGCACTGCCAGATGTACTTCTGCGAGTGTCCTGACAACCTGCATGATCTGCGTCTGCGTATGCTGTTAGTGCCATGACAGTGTCTTTCGGATACCAAAGACCCATATTGATGGTTCCTTGGAGATACCGAAAGACCCGTTTAACTACCTAAAGGTGCTTTTTAGTGGGCCTAGATTGATATCTAGCACACATGCACACAGCAAATACTAGGTCAGGTCTACTGGCTGTGAGGTACATCAGGGACCCAATCATGCTGCGATATTTGGTCTGGTCAACAGGGGTCCCTGAGAGGTCTTCATCCAGTTTTGTTCGCTCCACCATAGGAGTGTCAACAGGGTCACTTTTATGAAGATCAAATTTCTTTAAAATCTCATTCGAGTTGGACTAGCATTCCAACTACTATTACAAAAACCTGATAACACGCTTTAAGCTACATCAAACTTCAACTCCAACTTGTATTATTGAATCTGGTAACACACCTTAAGTACAACCAAACTCAGGAATTCGCCAACAATCACCCTCTGAATTTCATACCTAAAGTAAACTCTTGTCCACCAATAACGATCTCATCTCCTTGAACCTTATGTGCGCCAAGGCCTTCGTTAATGGGTCTGCTCTTTGATTATCTCTCCGGATACATGCTCAACAATTACCTGCTCATTGGTCCATCACTTCCGCCAATACCTTCCTTAGCCAAATTGCTTGACACACAGCTGCAGTGGCTGCCATGAACTTAGCTTCACACGAAGATAACGCTACGGTAGTTTGCTTTTTTGAGCACCATGTAATGGGTAATGTACCAAGATAGAAAACATGTCTAGTAGTACTCCGTCCATCATCAATGTTAACATTTAGACTGCTATATCCCACCAGTCTCATGTCATAACCCGCTTGTATTTAATTCCAAACAAAGTTGTACCTTTAAGATAGCGTAGGATTATAGCGTAGGATTTGCTTGATAGCAGGAGCATGTGATTTTCTTGGACTTTGCATGTATCAACTTACCACACTAACCGAGTACGTTAAATCTGAATGAGTATGCAAAAGATAACGTAAGCAACTCATCCCATTATTTATAATGAGAGCTCAAATTCTAGTATAATCTTATACTTTTGACAACTTGAGTCCCGGTTCGATTGGACATAAAGTTGCATGGCAAACTTTCATACCAACTTATTTTAAGATTTTTAATGCGTATCTCTTTTGCTTGATCTCCACGTAATCCTTTTCATGTGAGACTTTGATACCTAAGTAGTAAGTTAACTCACCAAAATCTGACATTTCAAATTGAGACGCATTCTATTTTTGAACTCATTTATGAGGTCTAAGCTTGTCCCAGTCATGAATAAATCATCCACATTAACCGCAACAATGATAAATTCTCCATTGGGCACCTTTTTATAGACCGCCTTTTATTGCATGCATTGTAAAAAAACATATCTTTTTTAAAGTACTATCGAGCTTCTTTTGATCACCATTTAGAAAAGCCGTTTTCACATCCAAGTTGATGAATCTTCCATCCTTTCCCGGCTGCGAGAGCAATCAAGGGTCTTATGGTCTCGAGTCAAGCTATTGGCGTGAATAAATCATCAAAATCAATATCAGATTGTTGTTCATTCAGTTACTGTACGTAACAGTAACCTCATGGGTTTTTGCAGTATCACGAGGGCAGTGAACGTAGCTCGAGGGTTGTAGTAACCATGGAAAATGGTTGCCATCATAACCTATTAAGGGTTTTCGTTTCCAAACAGCTTCCAAAAGTGTACCCTTTATAAGGCCTTTAATTACACATATCTTTACTTCAAAAACGTGCTAAAAGAAAAAAAACAGACAAAAACTGCCAAATATATGTTTGTTTTGCATTTGTATTGTGCAGGAAGTGGATATCAACAAAAAGAACAGAAAACCAAGCCAAAATGACAAAACTGAGCATGGAATGGAAAAGACTGTGCAAAATCAAGGCCAAAGTCCAAAAATGCCAAAGTCAGAGTCACTACAGAAGAATCACAGTCAAACCGTAGCCGGAACTGAAAGAATACTAATGAATGCAATCTTAACCACATCTGAGTGGGCGGAAAGCCAATAGTATAACTGTGAAGACTTTGAAGGCCCAATCCTAGCCATTTACCAGCCATCTCAGCCATTGTACACACAAACCCACTCCATAAACTTAAGGGCTTGAAAAAGCCAATAACCAAACCTGTACCTAATTGGGCCCAGACACAAACAATTGGCCCAATACAAGCCCACACACCTAATTGTCCCAAACCCAAACCCATGGCCCAATACCAAACCCAAGCCCAACAAAAGCCCAAAAATCCTTTTTTAATAAAACTTTAGGGCTTAAAGTTGTCATTTTTAAAGAGTTTTTTTTATAAAAAAAAATGGTAAAATAAAAAGCAGGACTAAAACTGCAATGGCATTTCTTTTATAAGTTATAAACAGCAGGACCAATTTTTGCCATTGTCCTAAACCTTTTATATCTCTTATAGTTATAAACCACAAAGGGCCAAATGTGGACACTTTCCCTAAACTTCTTAAACTGTTTTCGGCTTAAAAGAAATGACAAGAAGAAAAAGTTGGGGGGGCATTCTTGCCTCTTCCCCAATCTTCTCTTTTAAACCCTGCAAACAACCCCCGTACCCGCCAAAAATCAAACCACCCCTTTTCCCACGGTTTTTCCTTGCAATACAACTTCTCTCCAAGTACCCTTACAGCATCACCCCTTTCACCTTTCCCCACTTACCCTGCACCTATAACCCCCTCCACTTGAAAACACACACCCCGAACAACCATCAAATGGTGATGGTATGATAAGTGATCCAAGGCTAGGATTGCTAGGAAGTGTTTTGTACTCTCACTAACAAACACAGCCCAAGCACACAACGAAGTCTGAAGAGCCCTTCCTAAAAAAGAGCCAAGGAGCAAGCCCGAACACAAACACACCTTTCTTTTTATGTTTTTAGCTTAATTTTTTAATGTCTAAAGTCTTTCTTTTAAGCATTAAAGTGTAATTCAGTCAAATAAAATTTTATGCTGTAATTCATCAGTTTTAATAAAAGTAAAGACCTTTCTGTCATTTGAATATTTGAAATTTAAAGCTTAAATGTTAGTTGATTAATTCTGTTTAAATTGTTCAAACATGTGTTAAAAGTTATTAAACCTCACTTGTAATCACTTATCTCTGCCTTCTTTTACTAAAAAATCAGTTAAAAAGCTTTTTTATAAAATACGGGTGTTGGTTTTAGCAGAATATGTCCATTTTGGGATGGTTATGGTTTGTAACCACTCAGCCAACCTTTGGCTGAGTATGTGGTGGGTTTTATTAAGCCACCTTAATCACCAATTTTAGTTTAAAAATAAGTTTTTAGGTTTCTTTTGAATTCTGTCAAATTTTCAATAAGCAAATTTAAGCTTAAGTGCTCAAGCTGCATAAGCAGCTTAAGCACATTGTTTTTGTGCTCTTTGGTGTTGTTTCTAGCCATTTACCCAAGCCCTTTGTTCTGTCCCTTTTACTTTGACAACATAAGTCAAAAATTTGGCTTTGCTTTTTTTTGAGAAACCCCATTTTCAAGCCACAAAACCAGCAGGTTTAAATCCTCATTTATAAACCAATCTTTGAGAATAAGCTCATTGACCACCCCTTCAATTCTGTTTGTGGTTGGTTTTGGCTAATAAGCTCTTTAGAGCTTATTGCATAAGCTCAAAAGAGACCCCTTGTTCACTGTTGTATTTACCCTGGTGCTGAGCACCATTTTCAGCCCACTTTTCTAGCTAATTTAGATAATAAGCCTTAGGATCTTTTAGCTTTTAGTTATAGCTTATTACTAGTCCTTTAATTCCCCAAAATCTTGTAGCTTAACTCCTCCTCTAGTATAGCTTATTTAGGCCTTAAAGTAGCACTTTTTCTGTTTTTTATATAAATTGTCATTTTAGCTTAACAATAGAACAGCTTATTTTAGGGCTTATTTTAGATAACTTAGCTTATTTAGGACTCCCCTCTCCCTATTTATCTGTCCCCCTAGTTTTTCTAGATTAATTGTTGGCTTAAATCCCAAAAATCCAAGAAAAATAAGGCACATCAGCTAATTAATTCTGCAGCCCCATTAAGCTCATTTTTCTAGCTTATTTAGTTGGATTCAGCTTATGCACCTTTTACAAAAGTTGTTCCCCCTAAGCCCCTTATCAACTTTGCTTCTTTGGCTTTTTGATAATAAGCACTTTGGACCCACCTTGTAATCGGGGTCCACCTCAGGGACCATTTGTGTAATTTCTTCTTTTATAGTTAACATTGTTAGTCCCTGTGTTTAACTACCCTGTTTCCCAGTTAATCCTTGTGTCCTTTCACTGTTAGTCCCTTAGGTTAACTTTAGTTAGTTTATTTAATTTAATTAATATAATTTAGGTTAAAATTTAATTAGTTTAATTACTTTTAATTTATTCAGTAAAATTTGGGCATTTTTATATTTTTAGAATTGTTAACTTTTTCTTTATTTAATTTTATTTTTTTCAGAATTTTTATAACTTTTATTTTTTGTCTTTTTCTATTTTCTTAGTTTTAATTAGTTTTTAATCTTTAAAAATTTATAAAAAAATCCAAAAATTAATAAAAAAATATTTTTCTTTTTTATAAAATTTTCTTTTGTCATTTAGTGTCTAGGAAAAATATAAAATTTAGTATAAGCTTAATTTTTCTTAAATTTCCAGTTTAAAGACCCGTATTTACCGGGTTGCGTTTACCGTTTCTTTTCGTTTTTACATTCAAAGCCGACCTCCGTTTTTATTCTAGTTTTCTTTTATTTTTTCAAATTAACTTAATCAGAATTTAATTTTTTAAAATTAATTAGCATTTATTTTCTTAATATTTAGGTATTTAGGTTTCCCGATACCTGATTCTGTTCCCCGTAATTTTAAGTAATAAATTTAATTCTAGATTTCCTATAAATAATTTTGTTTTCCCTGTAGTTTTTTTAAGATCCCCATTTCCTTTGCTTGTTTTCCGTAGATTAAATTAAGTTTTATTTAATTAATTTTAGTTTGTAATTATATCATTGTTTCCCGATCATATATTCCTTCATCATTCAATTTCTCATCAAACCAGGATTACTTTCAATTGCAGCCTCGTTGGGACATACGACCCGGGAATATCTCTTCCGGAATCTTTTTATAATTGATTTGATTCTATATATTTAATCTCTTTGTGATAGCTTTGACCTGTTCCCTTGTTAAGGGCATTGTGGTTGAGATTGCATTTAGTTATATATAAATAAATACTATTCAGACGAATCAATTTTTTGGCGCCGCTTGCGGGGAGGCATTTGCTACGATTTTTATCCAACTTGATCTGCACTTGTCTTATTATAATATATCATATTAAAAAACACAAAAATATTTTTCTTTTCTTTTTATTAGTACATATCATATAAAAAAATTAAAAAACCCAAAAAAATCAAAAATATAAAAAAAAATTGTCCATAAAAATTAAAAAATTAAACTTAAATTGGTAAAAACCAAAAAATAAAATATTCTCCACAGAGTATTACATAATAAGTTCCGTGGAACTGCTGAGTTCCCAAATCGAACCATAAGATTTAAAACTTGCCTGCCTTGTATCACTTACGATATACGGCTCACCTCAATTCTGAAGTGACAAAACTATAAAGTGGGTTTAAGGAGGGTTTGTTCCTAGGAACTACGACCCAAAAAGGAGAAATAGCTTTCGCGCAATTCCCTACTCCTCCGACCACACTGTGGCGTTTTTATCATTCTGAGAGCTACCGTGAAGTAAGATTGTTATTTGGCTTAAGTTTGACTATCTCTTGTCCGTTTAAATAGACTGTGAAATCTATTTTAAATCCAAAATCCAAAAAAATAAAAAAAAAAAAAAATTTATGTAACTTCTATTATTTATTTCATTTTGTGCATGCCACTCGATCTCAGTCTCGTGAGCAGCGAACCCTCACCAAAGGACCGCCAGTGTTATCGAACCTCTTCGTAAGAGAATACCCATTTCAGGAAGATCCAACCGAAGAGCCAATTTGCAGACACTCGAGTAAAAAAAATATGGCCAATTGCTCCAAGCACCCACCGAGGGGTACGAGGACGCAATCCTTATTTTCCCCCGCCCTGAAATTGTGGCAAACAATTTCGAGCTGAGAGCATGGTTAATCAATCTAGTCTCATAACAAACAGATCTTCGGTCATGACAAAGAAGACCCACATGCTCATATCCGTTACTTCAACAAGAACCAACTCCACAATGAGGGCCCCAATGACTCCAATTGCTACTATTTAAGCTTATGCTTTTTCAATCCTCTATCGAGGGACAGTCTCCGAATAGGCTAGAAAAAGAACCCCCTCGATCTATCAAACTTGGGACGATCTTTTATCCAAATTCATCAACCAGTTTAACCCTCCTTCTAAGACGACGAAATCTTCGCAATTGATCACCAGATTTTCAGCAAGTTCTAGAATCGTTTTATAAGCTTGGGATCGTTTCAAATGATCTACTTAGGCACGTCCCACACCATGGATTCTCAGAATTGCAATCAACTTGATACATTCTTAAAAATGCTTTTGAACATTAATGACAAGATTCATTGGAAAACTCCGCACAGGTGGAAACTTTTGGGACCCAAAATGGCCTCGCGAATGTTAAAATCCATCTGAGCAAGTCCAAGGTTCGTCAAACACGAGCTAAGGCAGTTGTTGCCAAGGTAAGTACAAACTCTTCCACCCAAGCTGTTTCACCTGATGTTGCTGAACTTAAGGATATTGTCCGAGCATTGCTCTTAGACAAGAAAAACCAAGCTCTGCTCCACTCAAGCTCCTGCAACTGTCAAAGCAATGAAGCTAAGTTGTGTTACTTGCGGTGGTGCCCATTCTCACCAAAACTGTCCCCGCCCACTCATGGCAACGTTTTATCGGGACAACATTTCTGATTAATGTGTCCACAAGCCGCTGCAGCTAAATTACAACCAAGTAAAACCCAATTTCCGACCTCAAATGGTTTCAAATCATATTAGACCTCCAGGTTTTCCACCCGTTCAGAACTCTCAAGCTAATAAATGCTAACAATTTCAATCGGGGAAATAACTTTAACCAAAACCGGGAGAGCAATTTCAACCAAAACAGAGTGGAAATTTTAAAACCAGTCCAATTTTCAGTCAGAATCACTTCATAACCCCAGGTTAATCCAGTCTTCCAGCTTATCAAGCCCCCGTTTCCTCAGAACACACATTGTCACCAAGACGATTTGACAACTACTCAATGGGACCCCCCCCCCCCCCACCTAAAAATGGGGATGCTTATCATGAGAAATATGCAAAATAACCTCCAAAACCATGTCAGAGCGCGCAAATCGAAACAGCCAAATTAACAAACAAATGGCAAATCTGACTGATATGTTGGCTAATTTGTAACTGCCAATTACCGGCTTCTACTATCAGGGGTCAGGGACACTCCCTGAAACACAGTTAACTAACCCTAGAGATAACTTAAAGGGTATCACACCCGAAGCGGATGTATGCATATCAAGGACCTCCAATTCCTACTTCTTCAGTATGAAGCTAATACCCAGGTTGACCAAAGGACCAAGTGCACCCTTCTGTTCACAAAGTCTGCACCCGACCAACCTCCGGTAGTCCTGAACCCATCACAACCTCCAGTTTACATGAGCTCATTATTGCTCCTGTTGTGTGCACCCGTACCAACACCCAAACCTTCAGTTCTCTTCCATATCCTCGAGGCGTGATAATGAAAAGAGCCATAATCAAGTAATGAACAAATCGACAAATTCTAGAAATCTCAAAGAGATGAGTTCGAGATTAGCTTTACGGATGCTCTTGTTTTGATGACCAAATTCGCCTCGACTCTAAGAACCTTACTTGGGAAATAAAGAGAAACTTACTGAAGTGCTCGAACTTCCATATGAACCCGTCTAGCTCGAACTTCGATGATGAACATTGTTTTCGCGGTCAACTATGAACAAGGTTACCCCAAAAAAGCCACTTGATACGCCCCTCAAAGTTCCTGATTCCTTGAATTTTTCCAGGGATGATGAATGCTTAGCAATAGCCGATCTCGTTGCAGCCATAAATCTTAATGCCATTTTCAGTCTGGAAAAGCCTTCACTAACCTGATCTTACTCCCAACTTGCATGACACTCGAACTTGCGGATCGATCAATTTCTAAACCAAATGGGAAGGTGCAAAAGACATCTCCCGTAAAGTGGTTATATCCACTTTCCACCGACTTTGAGGTTGTAGGATTTGGAGCAAGACTCCCGAGTCCCTTAAATTCTCAGGGAGTGCTACTAAAAACCGGTCGTAGCTTTGATTGATGAACACAAGGGTAGAATTAACTTCCCTTAGAATAGGAAGTGGAAGCCATCACTTACATTTGGATCAAACTTCTGAGATTCTCGGCCAATTACACTCACATGACGCAAACAAGATTGAAACGTCATTGATATGGCTTGTGAGAATACTCTCAAGAAGTTCCTTGGTTTTAACTGATATAATCGCGAGTTGGAAATTCACTCCGTATTATGATCCAATTTATGCTAACTTCTTCTCCGACCCGAACTCCAATTGGATAGTATTCCTGCTTCTCGAGAAGCCGACTCTTTCCTTGGTCTAGCAGATGATCAGGATTGATCCAGCATATAATCCATTCTTCTATGAAATCCTGAGGGGGACATTCTTATTCTAGAAGCACTTGAACAGTGAACCACACTTCCCCCATCTAAGTCAAGAAACTAATCTCCCAGAAGTCCGAACTGAGCTTAATGTCTGTGAAACAAATACACCAATTCTTCCGTTGATGAACCAACTGAGGTTAGAACTCAAGAACTGCCTTCCCCCTCACGAGTATACATTTTTGAAGGCGACAACAAGTTACCCGACAATTATTGCTAAAGAGTTATGTTGAGGAAAAATCGCTCTCGTAAAGTGCTAAGTCCCACAAGCAGCTCTCGCTTGGAAACTTTCTGACATTCAGGTATCAACCCGAATTTTGTACCCACAAATTCTTATGGAAGAAGACTATGCAACCAGCGGTTCCAACATCAAAGAAAGTGACTCCCAAAAATCCACGATGATATTAAAAAGGAGGTTGAAAAACTTCTCGAAGCTGGATTGATTTACCCTATCTCCGACAGTCCCTGGGTTAGCCCGATACATTGTGTACCAAAGAAGGGAGGAATGACTGTGGTAGTAAACGAGGAAAATGAGTTGATTCCAACTCGTTTGTTACCGGATGGCGGGTAAGCATTGACTAACGCGGTAAGTTAAATGAAGCCACCCCAAAGACCACCTTCCCCTCTAACGTCAAAGGACCAAATGCTTGAGAGAATATCGGGGAATTGAAATACTACTGTTTCCTCGATGGTTTTCTCTGTTATTTCCAAATCCCCATTGACCCACAGTGATCAAGAAAAGACTACTTTTTACTTGCCCCATACGGAACTGATTGCCTACCGTCTTCATCCTTTCGGCTTATGCAATGCTCAGGCACAGTTTCAACGATGTATTAGCAATCTTTCATGACATGTTGAGAAAGACGATGGAAGTCATTATGATGACTTCAACGGTCTTTGGGAATTTCTTCCAAAACTGCGCTCTCCCGTTTAGACCAAATGCTCAAAGTGTGATAGACACCAACTTAAGTCCTTAACTGGGAGAAAGCCAATTTTATGTCAAAGAGGGCATTTCCTCGGCCATAAGATTTCTAATAAAGGGATTGAGGGTTGACAACAGCCAAAATCGATGTCATTGCAAAAATGTACCGTCACCCACCACCGTCCAAAGAATTAGGAGTTTCTTCGGTCATGCCGGTTTTTACCGGCGGTTCATTCAGGAATTCTCGAAAAATATCCCGACCAAATGACCCCTACTCTGAGAAGATAACTCCATTCATCTTTTCCGATGACTAGCATTCGATCTTTCAACAATGAAGATAAGACTTACTGAAGCTCCATCATGAAATGCTCCAAAACTGGACCTTCCATTTATGAGCTTAAGTGCGATGCAAGCGATTTCGCATAGGGTGCAAGTTTTTTTGGGGCAACGACATAAGAAACATTTTTTCGGCCTATCCACTATGCTAGTAAGACCTTGATTGAAGCCACAAACGAATTTATTTTTATTTTTTTCTACACAACGACTGAAAAAGAATACTTGCCATAGTGTAATGCTATCGAGAAATTCAGGTCTTATCCTCATCATGAACAAAAGCATAGTGCATACGGACCATTCCGCCCTTAATGTATCACTTTGCAAAAAAGGATGCCACGCGAGATTTGCTCGAGTGTTTTCTTCCTCCACCAAGAATTATGACTTCAAAGTATTGATACTAAAGGAGCAGACCTCCAGCCGATCACTGACCAGATTGGAAAACCCGAATGAAAACGTCGAATGATCCGAAAGAGTTAAATGAAAGTTTGCCTCTTGAGACGTTAAATATGGTGACCTTTCGAGGAATATCTATAACCCCGTGGTTTGCCGACTTTGCAAAATACCACGCGGGTGGATACATTGTGACGGCATGTCTACCCAGCAGAAAAATAAGTTTATTCATAAGATGAAAACACTATATCTGGACGGACCCCATCGTGTTTAAATCTGTGCGGATAAAGTGATCAGCGATGTTGCACTGCAATGAAGCACTAGAGATTCTCTCAGTCTTGTGCCACAATGGACGCCCCGGGGGACATCATGGTGCAGAAGCCTCATTCAGCCAAAAAGATCTTTGACTCCGTTTCTCTGGCCCACCACTATAAAGATGCCCACGAGTTTAGTCAAGAACTGTGACTCGTGCCAACGTCAAGGAAAAAACATCACAACGTGATGAAGATGCCTCAATAAACTCCATCCCAAGTTGTGAAATTCTTGACAGTGGGGCATCGACTTATGGGCCCGTCCCGTCTTCACGAGGGAACAAGTATATTCTCGTGGCAGTCGACTATTTATGTCAAAGATGGGTTAAAGTCGAAGAGCGCTCCCCCACCAATGATGCCCGAGTAGTTATGCAAATTTCAGAAATCTTCTCCTTTCGCCATATTTTGGTGCTCCCCGTGCAATCATAATGATGCGGAACCCATATTTGTAATTACCACTTTGCAAAGGGTCATGCAGAAATATGGGTTACTCACCGTCTCTCCACCGCTTATCACCACAAAAAAGTGGCAAGTGGAAGTATCAAATAGTGGCTTGAAAAGAAATTCCATGAAGGACCATAGGTGAAAACCGGTGCCTCCTGTCGGGACAAACTAGATGATGCACTAGGGGCCTACCGCACAGCTTACAAAAACGACCCATCGGGTGTACTCCTTACAACTTGTGTATGGAAAGGCATGCCATCTTCCGATCGAGCATTGATCACAAAGCCCAACTGTGCCAGTAAAGCAAGCAACACTTCGAATCCTAATAATTACGGTGATTCACCGGAAAGTTCAAACAATGAACTTAATGAACTTCGTGATCATGGCCTATGAGAACTCTTGATCTAAAAGCCAAAACAAAGAGGCTCCATTACTCCAAGATCAAAAACGTGTTTTCAACATTGGTGATCGAGTCCACCTCTTTAATTCCATATTAAAGATTTTCTCGGCAAACGTAGAAATCCCGTTGGAAAGGCCCTTTCACCATCACTAGAGTATTTCCGTACGGCACTGTTGAGCTTATCCAAAGCCAACGGGCCAAAATCAAAGTGAATGGCATCGCGTCAAGCACTACTTTGAGGGAACGTACACACATGGGTAGATTCCAATCTCCAAACTTTACCTTGGGAATGTTTGGATTTTGTGTTGTTTTAGGTAAAACTTTACCCCCAAGATCAATAAATCCTTGTGATGGGTCAAGCAGATGGGTCAAGCATCGCGACCCTAAACAAGCGCTTCGTGGGAGGCACCCCATGCTTATCCGTAGTTGTAATATAAATAAGTGTTGTTGTTGTCTGTTCCATTACCCGTGTTTCCATGTTGTTGTTGTTGTTTATTGTCCAGGATTGCCCGGATTGTGAAGACTCTCAGTTTTGTCATTCATCAAGAGTTTCACATCCTCAGCTTCAATTGGGAATCCGATATCCTAATCTTATCGACTAACGTTTTATCTTTTGGCATACCTCATAAATGGCCTTAGGATTAATGTAGTACCCTTCAAAACATCGAGGACGATGTTTAGTTCTAGTTTGGGGGGGTATCTTCGATTTGATTGTTTCCTGCAGCATTGTTACCACGTAAACCCGTTTTTACCACCAAAATACCAAAAAAATGAAAAAATTGAAAATTTTTCAAAAATATAATAAGTGTTTTGTCGCAGTTTTGCTTTTCTTTTGGGTAGAATAAGAATAATTTTTGACTTGATCGGGCGTGTTGAGCCCTAGCTAGTTCCTTTAGGCCAAGCTTTCACGAATTCTATAGCTTTGAATTTTAAAAATGTGAAGAACGAGAAATGATAGAGTTAAATATAAGTTTATGTGCTAAGCAAGATTCTTCTAAAAACTTATACGAGTAACTTGTGGTTTTCTCTCCCGTGAATTTCACTCAATTTAATTCAACTAAGTCAATCGATGTTTTCAAAAAAAAGCTTCAATTTTGTAACTTGAGTTTTGAAAACGAGATTTTATAGTGATTTAAAAGATAAATGCCAAAGAAGCATGAATGAAATGTGAATGCAAAAATGCATGAATATTGAAATTTTGCCAATGAAGCATGCAGTTGATATTATGGAGCAAGTAAAAGATGTGTCGTGATATCCCACTCCGCTAGCAACGAGGTGGGGGTTCAAACTAAGACGTCTTTACTTCTAGGGATTTGGTGTGTCGTGATATCTCACTTGGAAGAAAGGTCTAGGTGAGGGTTCAAACTAAGACACCAATCCTTAGCCATATTAGGAATAAGGTGTTGATGTGATTTCCCACTACGCTAGCAACGGGGTGGGTTTTCAAACTAAGAACATCGGTCGTTGGTCGTGATATCCTACTCCGTTAACCACGAGGTAGGGGTTCAAACTAAGCAACGCATTCCTAAGCTTTAAAGAACTTATGATTATAATGTTGAAAATGTTGCAAAAAGTTCAAAGTTTAAATCTCGAAAACAATATTAAGAAGTTTTAATGAGTTATTATTTATTTTGAATTATGACTTTGAAATTAAGTTGGACTATGGTTAGATTAAAAGGAGTACACACATTCAATCGTATATCCATGTTGGGAGTTAAAAAATTCACAAGTCATAAGTATGAGGGCT
>BQNB010008994.1:38935-88145 GCA_026074375.1 Tanacetum coccineum
AAGTTTGAAGCCGATTTCAAACGACAACAAGGTGAGATTACCAACAAAATTGACACTATATTGAAGGCCATCACCGATTGAATAGCGGGCGCACTACCTAGTGACACGGTTAAGAACTCGAAACTGAATACTTCTCTAGTTTTATCTACTCATTCTTACCCAACAATCGATCCCCAATGCTCATCTTACCCTTCCAACTCAATTAATGCTATCAAGGCACATTTTCAAGGAGGCAACCATTTCCCAAACAAGCCTGCGGCCACCCAAGATTAAAACCGAACCACCACAACAAGAAGAGCTCGAACCAACTCTTGAAGATGAATTACAGGATTTACATCTTAAGCTACCAGTTCTTGAAGTCCTATCTCACGCTCTAATCTATAACGCCATATTAGATAAATACGTAGAAAGCTTAGAACTA
Organism: Tanacetum coccineum; assembly: GCA_026074375.1. Taxonomy (NCBI): domain Eukaryota; kingdom Viridiplantae; phylum Streptophyta; class Magnoliopsida; order Asterales; family Asteraceae; genus Tanacetum; species Tanacetum coccineum. The sequence continues at coordinate 39,357 of BQNB010008994.1, forward strand.
GGCAAAAACAGATCAACATTTGTCTAAGGAGAACTACCTATAAAAATGGAAGACCCCGGACTATTCACTCTACCTTGTAGATTAGGGGACTCAAAACATTTCGACACCTTAGCTGATCTAGGATCATGTGTGAACATAATCCCACTTTACCTCCTCAAAAAACTCAAAATCAGATTATTAGAAGAGACTGACCATATCTTTGGGTTAGCTGACAGAACCAAATCCTACCCCGTTGGGATTGTTAAAGACGTAGAAGTCCACATAGGGAAACTAAAATTATTAAATGATTTCTACGTGATCGATATGAAGAAGGCCCCGAGACCCCTTTGCTAGTAGGGAGAGGATTCCTAGCTACCGCCAACACAGTTATAGATTGTAGGATGTGCCAAAAAAAGCGGTAGGGAAGGAATCACGAGGCGGTATTCAGAGTAAAAGGGGTAGACTTAGGTGAGGAGGAAGCACCTTATTAGACCATACTTAGAAAAAGGGATTCATACAAACCATGACCTCTCTCGGATGGAATAGCCGCACGAACCCCATATTGTGCTAGGATGGACTTCTTAGATTGCCATTTACCCAGAGAATGGGAAATTGCTAGAGATGTCGAGCTCAATCCTTTTAAGGAAACTTAGTGTACACTCTTGAACACAGAACGATACAGTTATTAGAGACAAAGACATACATCTATGCTAACTTTTTGTAACCATAACTGTATAAAATGTACGTGCCACACTCGCTTCTATACAGCCTCTTATAGCGCACCTTCTACATAATCACACAGCTTACAACTGATCTATGGCGAGAACACAAGTGAGCAGGCCTAACCTTAAAACAGACTAACTCACTCAACACTACTATCGGGACTTCAAGATCTCTCACCCTAGACATTCAACTATACAGGGTTTAGCACATAAGAGCAATGGCAAGCCAAATTAGAGCCTAATCGACCCAGACGGAAAGGATTTTACCAAAATCTCTCTCTTCTCTTCACACCACAACCACACCAATCACCCACACCCCCCTACACACTACTTTATTACAAATATCAACTCGCAATACCCCTAATGCCCCCTATGAAACACACACTCTGTACAGCACACCAAACCACACATACACTCTCTAAGAAAACTACGCTACACACCATCAATACACTCCTCACTACCCCATCTCCCCGCGACCCACCCCCATCTTTCTACCTTTTTCCACAACACACCTTCTGCCACCACACTATCCCCCTCCCCACACACACTCTACCACACAACAAACTACAAACACTGATCCCACATCTAACATCTCACAAACAACACCAAATTCTACAAAACAATACAACAATGACACATACATCCACAACACCCACCACAATCAACTCATCACATTTCTATAGAGGTGCAAACGAACCGGTTTTTTTAAAAGTGACCGGTCAAAAACACACAGTTCTTTCTCAGTACATTCTCTTTAACAACACAACCCAACATCACAAAAACACAACAAACAGCCCATCTCACCTCCAATCTCCCCATCTCTTCTCCCTCCAACTCCCCTCCTAAGCCGAAAACACACACCCTCACAATCCACAACACACACAGAGACAGTACCATCCTCTCTACAAACTTCCTCTTCACACTCCGATTCTTGCGCTCTTCTTCTCAAGCGCACTTCTCAGCACTCCCACCTCTTCTACGTCTCAATTTCACACGTCCTAAGTCAATCCCCACCACTAGGAAGCTCTCCGAAAGAGAAAGTCTAAGGAAAATCATCGATTGGATCACTTCTAAAAAAGAATCTACGACACGTGAGAACGTGTGACCTTCGAGTCTAGCACACGACTCATAAAATAAAGAAAATCTCTTATTGGGAGGCAACCCAATATTTACTATTTCCCGCAATTAGGAGTATTCATAAATGTGTTTTAATTCTTTTCATTTTTATTCTATCATGTTCGGAAATCTCTATCTTGTAATCACGTTTTGTATTGTTTAACCTCGTCCTAATTTCAAACAAAGGTATTTTGCAAATAATTAAGTGTAGTGGGAATCTGATCCGTTTTTGAACCAAGTACCAAGCATGTCAAATAATTTGTTTAGATTAATTCGTGTCAATTTTAAGTCATATGGGTAAATTGTCAAATCTCAAGTTTTATGCAGCTATTTGTATATGAATTAACTTATGGAATCAAGTGAAGGAAATTTTTCATCAAAAACAAAAATTTCGTTTTCACAGAACGTGGAGACGGCGTCACGATTTACATGCGACACTGTCACCACGACACCTGTGACGGGGCCAGGATTTTCCAAACGGCGTCAAACGCCCAGGTCTAGAAAACTTAAAGTTTTTAATTATTTTTGAAAATAAAACTTGCATAACCTTTAAAATATGTAATCTTCGGTTATAAACCTGAAAAACTAATAAGTTTGATAATTCTCTCATCCTATTTCTACTGCTTTATCGAGTCAAACCCTCAATTCATATTGTATATTTGTATATCGCACATTTTATGCTTGGTATAGTTGTCTTTGTCTTTGATTACATGTTATATTTGATGAGAAGAAGCTTAGAAGTTCTTAGGATGTTTTATTGGACAATTCTTGGATGACAATTTAACCAGTTATCGCATGTTTCTTCTCCATTATTGAGCAAACCAGGGGGTACTAGTTTCTTTCCTTGTTTTCTTTTTCCTTTATTCGTTTTTACGGGTACTTCTATAGAACATTGGGGACAATGTTCAACTTAAGTTTAGGGGAAAATAAGCCTTAAAAACTATTCTTTCATTTGCCATTTGCTTTGTCCTTAAAATGATAGGTAATATATCAAAACATAGCATAAGAGGTGATTTTAACCCAAATTTAATTTTTTTTATGACACATACCGATGAAAACCAAGTATTAAGAGCGTCTCATGGATAAGAATTTTTATGACTAGCACAAAAACCCTCAAATTCCACCCCCCAAAATGTGAGGTTCTCCCTTAGATGTCATACCTTTAGCTTGTTCGAGTTAAGGAGTGAGCAATCATGTGTGTCTATTCCGTCGTTACGGATGTGTATGCGTGATTCTGTCGCCTTTTCTCGAACATTGGTATTGGTTATTTAGGATTATGAGAGTGTACCGGTAGTATATTAAATTCTAGAACTTGTTTTTGTGATGCATCCCGAGACCGCATAGTAAGTGTTAGGATTTGCTTAATAAGAGGCATTAGGATTAACCCATGTTTTAAACCTGTAATTGTTATGATGGTCACACTGATCATATAACTATCCCACACCCTTGCCATGCACTCACTTTTAGTACAAGATACCCCTAGTATAACCCTTCGAGCCTATCATTTTTCATGGTTCTCGTAATTTTTTGGTTAAGCCGGACTATTAATGAAGAGCATTGTCACCCTTAAACCAATCGTTACACCCAAATAGCCTTAGCCCACCTTGTATGTACTCATTTTTAGTACATTGTTGTTTTAACCCAAGTTAATTATTGAGTACACTGTTGCTAAGTCCTTATCCTTGTAAATACTGTTTTGGGACGATTTGGATTCATGGTGGTATTTATTTCGTGGAAGAATGAGGAAGAAAAGTTAAGTCAATACCTCCATATATTTGTTAGATGATCTCCATGTTATTTTGATCCACCTCAAATTAGGGGGTACGTGTTATAAACCCTAAGTTATGATGTATTATGTTATTAAAAAAAATTATAAAAGAAAAAGAAAGAGATTGAAGTAAGTTTGTGTAGAGTTTGTATATCTTCATCCGAGCCTTGGCTTAGCAACTAATCGAGCGTGTATTCGTGTAAATAATTAGCTAACCCTTCCACTCCAGATTCACCCAAGGCCACCCAAATGTATCTCATCCGTTTCCGTTTCTGTTATATGTTATCTTACACCTACACCCCACAACCCTTTAAAAAGACCTCTTAGATAGTAATGAATAATGCTTGCACCTAGCGGTGGAGGTTTGATTCTTTACCAAGCCTATGGTAATTTATATGCTATGATAGTTAATGAGTGTTAATTTTTTGTTTCCCCATTTTGTTATAATTTATTATACACCCGAGTGAAAGAGAGAATCCAAACACTTATGTGAGGTGCTAGTATATACTTTCCGTGCTTTTAATTACAAGGTCTAGAAGGTTGTGTTGTAAAATACTTTTAAAGAGTAGGTAAAATGACCCTCATATTGCTTATTGTCTAGGTAGAAAACCCCATTTGCTTGAGGACAAGCAAATCCCAAATTAGGAAGAATTTGGTTGAGTTGTCCAATTTATACACTTTTTTAGGGTCGTTTAACCCCCTATTGTCATGCATTTATGCCCAAAATAGGTACTTAATCGTTCCTTTTCAGGTATTCAGCATTTGAAAGGCATTTGGAGGAAATACACGTGACTTGGGCTCATTTGGAGAAGAAATGGACAAGACTACATACCTACACCAACATCTCTCAAGATTATGTTTTCAGCGGCTGGAGACGGCGTCACAAATTACACGTGACGCCATCTCAACTCTTACCAAGACGGTGTCACAGGATCTCATGACGGTGTCAGAGTGTACGATCCAGCCCATTATCTAGAATATTCTATTCATGACGGCATCACGATTAAAACGCGATGCTGTCACAACGATTTTCCTATATATATAAATCCGTTTTTAGGGTTTTATTGTGTAACTTTAGAGTAAAAGAAAGGGGCGAACCCTAGTTCGTTTAGCAGCTGTTAGGGATGATTTTAGGGCCTCAAAACCCTATTGTACCTCCTTCAATTCATGTTTTAATCAAGTAAGACTATTTTAATCATTCAATATGTCTTGTTGTATGATTCTTATCTGTTCTTACTTTATCTTTAACATGCTTGGCTAAACCTTCTATTTGTGTTATTTATGTTTGTCAGAAAACCTAGATGTAGATCTTAGTGGTGTTTGCTTCTGTGATGAATATACATGTTTTAGGTCTTAAAAAAACGGTTTTGTGGTATCGCTATTGATATGTCTAGGAAACAAGTTGTGTAGAAAAGAACCATCGGGTAACATTCTTCATACTACCTTTCCCCTTAATATGGATGATATTTACCCACCTCTAATATATTTCAATTGCATTTAATATACTCTTAGGGGCCTTGTAATAGTCTTCATACTACCTTACTTGTGCGTTGCCTTAACGGAATATTAAATAGACGGCGGGTTCGTGTAATTCGTTCATGACTTAGGAAATAATTACATAGATCATCACAAGTGTGACAAAGCAACAACACTAGGAGAAGCAATCTAGGGAGTAATACATGATTAAATAAACATAATCTTTTATTATATTGTTATCACTAGTAGCTTAGTTTATATTTAGTTTAGTAGCTAAAACCAACCAATCTCTCAAACATATGATTTACTGCTTTCATAAAATATAAAAACACAAAAAGAATCTTTTCTCAACCCTTAGAATTATGTTAGACCGTGATCAAAGCCTTACTAACCTATTCCTTTAGAGAACGATAACAACCCTCGAGTCTTGCCTATACTACACTACAACGGTTAGGTACACTGCCTAGGGAGTTGTAAAACGTCTTGTAGAAGTCCCTTATGACAACCGCAACAATTTGTAATAATTCAGACTTTGTGATGTGCTTTGACTTGTCTTGGCACAAGTACCCTACTTGTTGTCGGAGGACGTCGTAGCACTTTGTTGAAATGCATATAGTGTTCTCTATTTTGACACCATGTGTTATGACGATCAATCCCTCCATCACACCTCATGTTTCCGCCTTAGACGGGGTGTGATACTAACCACATGAATTATTTATGTAATTTAATGTTACACAAATAGTGCCTAAATTTAACCTAGGGATTGTGTCTGTAATCGCAAATGACTACACGAACTATTTATGTAAGTTTTTGCTACACATATAATACCCAAATTTAACCTATGGATTGTGTCTGTAATCACAAGTGTTCAATCAAAGTAATTAAATTTTTTCAGTACCTTCTCAATATAGTGAGACTGGAAAATTTATAAACCATTACTACTTTCATTTTTAATCCTTATACTAAGGATAACATCAGCCTCCTTCATGTCCTTCATGGAGAATCTTGATGACAAGAATTCCTGTTAGGAATCAAGAAAGTTTGGTCACTTACGACTATCTACTTATTATGTCGTGTTTCATTATGTACGTTGTAAACATAGAAAGTATCCCGCATCGCTCCATCAGGTAAAACATGTCAAGTCTCTTTAGCCTATAAAAGGAAAACTTAAGAGGAGGATGTGGGTGGTGAAACTTGGTGCAACATTCTATCATTTAGCATATGACATATTTCTCTTAATCTCTCTCTAAGTTTCTACCCCCTCTCTCAACTCTAACTCTTCTTATGTGTGATTTGATATAGTAATTCTATTTCTTACAATTGGTATCAAAAGCCATGAGATGATTTAGTGGTGTTTGTGTCTGTTAAAAAAATATTGCAATGTTTTTCTTTGCGATTTAGGTTTGAAAACTTAAAAAAAATCAATTTCTTTATGTTTAAAAACCATAAGGGCCTTTTTGGTTCGCGGAATCTTCAGGATTCTGTTTGAATTGGAATCTGATTCCATTCCATATCGTGTTTGGTTGGCAGATTCAAGGAATTCAGAATCTGAATTTCATTCCTCATTGTGCTTGGTTGGCAAACGAAATGTAATGAAAATCCCTCAAAATCCCATATATGTGGAATTCAACATTCTAGAGGTGTGCATGGTTCTGTTTGGGTCGGTTTTTGGCTAAAACTGAAACCGAACCAAAATATTTGGTTTTTACAAAATCATAAACCGAAACCATTATGTTTTTGGAGGTTCAGTTATTTTAGTTTATTATCGGTTTCGGTTTGGTTTTTTTGATTTTTTTAGTTTTAATCGTTTATGGCCAATTTATATCAACAAACTTGTTTCACGTACAAAATATATTTTTCTTCTTTACTTTTTTTGTCAATCTAAAGCTAATTTATTTTAAATTTCTACAATTATACATATATAGATGAGACACACACATATAAACGTTAAGATGAATATATTATAATTTCACTCGCAAATGAATATGAATATATAAATTTGATTTATTTAGTTATTTATATTTATTAATTATATATTACTATTAAATAATAAAACTGGTTCGGTTTGGTTTTTGCAGTTCAGTTTTTGGACGGAAACCGAAAACGAACCGAAATTTTTTGGTTTTTGAAAACGTAAAAATCAAACCGTCGATTTCTAGTTTTGGTCGAGTATTTCGGTTTGATTTTTTTATGGTTTTTGGTTTGGTTTTGATTTTTTTGGTTTTTCTGCTCACCCCTACAACATTCCATGGCGAAATGGGAGAGATGTTTATAATTCTATGAAATTTATATATTATTATTATTATTATTATTATTATTATTATTACTATTATTATTACTTTATTATAACATCGCTTTTATTGTTATTATTATTATTATTATTATTATTATAATAATAATAATAATAATTTTATTATTATTATTATTATTATTATTATTATTATATTTATTATATTATTTATTATTATTATTATTATTATTATTATTATTATTATATCATTATCATTATTATAAATATTATTATTTAATTATATTTAATATTTATTATTTATTTAAAATTAAATACAAATTAAAATTTTAAAACCTATCTTATATTCTATACTTTAATAGTTTTATAAAATCATATTTTATAAAATAATAGTATTTATTAAAATAATATTTAATATGATAGTTATATAAAACTATTATATACATATTAGTTTATATAATACTGTTTAAAAAATATTATTACGTTTTATATAAAAAATACTATTATATTTTTTGTTAAAATACTATTTATTCAATATAATACTTTATATAATATTATTTAAAAATTATTGTTCTTATTCTTATTCTTATAAGTAATATCTATAACCTATATAAAAGAGAGTTTTGAAAAACTCATCTTGGCCTTAAATTCTAAAAAAACGACACGTGTAAAATAAAATTTAATCAACGACTCTTATCATCTTTAGTCTTCCAGCATTTAATTCCTTAAAAAAACTGCCCCCAAGAAGTTCTCACACAAAGACCCCTAATAAAAAATATCACGACCTACGGAATCAAATCCCCCCAAGAGAAAATGAAATCACTGAATCATAAAACGAACCCTCACAAACTAACCTTCAATTATGTCAAACACTAACAATAAAACACCCAATATTAAACGATTGATGATGAATAAATTAAGAAAACCACCAAGATTGTTTGATTTTGGTAAGATTTATTTTTTGCTTTTTTTTTCTTCGTAATTTTTTTAGGTTTTCAGTTTCATTAATTTTGGGTGTTTTGATCAAAACTCTTATGTTTTCTTGATTGCGTGTAGGATGGAGATGATGAAGCATCATGAGTTGTTTATCGAAGGTGTTTCGTATACATATCATTGTTGTAAAGGTTAGTGTCTGTAATTTTATTGTAAAGTTTTTGATTTTGGTTATAGGTTCAAAATGTTGAACGTGCTTGATTGTAGTGTTTTTAATTAGAGGAGTAGATAATCAGTTGAACATGTTTGTTTACATTTTAATAATCAGTTTAGGATTAGATGCAACAACAAGAAAGGATTGTGGTATGTATTATATCATATAAGAGGGTGTTTGGGGTTGCTCTAACATCTTCTAAACAGATTACTAATATCTACCATGAAAAGTCACAATGTTTTTACAATTTATAATCAATTTATATTATAGTTAAGTTAATAACACTTTTTCAATACAAACTATACATGCCTTATTATAAACAATTCCTCACATGTCGAATTTCATGCTCTCTAATTAGTTCTTATAATTTCACGCTCTTTTAGACACCCTCTGAAGCAGTTGTGAAGTGGGTATCTTCTTTTTGAAAAGGTATTCTTTTAAGTTACTTTTCTGCATTTAGTTTCATGGTTATATGATTAGAGGACATGATATATAATTATGGAAACCTATCGTTGTGGTATATTGTACTTTCTACTTTTTATTTGCTCAAGAAAGTCTTAACACGTTCGTAATCTTATGTTCATTTTTTTCTATTTTTCAGATCATGCATTTTCATTTGGAGAGTCAAGAACATTGGGTATTGCAGATATGGTTTGCTATTTTACAGATATGATTTTCTAAAAGTCCCAACACTGTCACAACCTTTGTTCTTATTAGCTTAATAAGACTTGCTGAATTCAATGGTGTTTGGGATTGTTTTTGAATATGCATTTACTTTTAAAATAGCGTTTGGGACTATCTTTATAGCTAGAATCAAGGATGTTTGGAGCTGATTTTTGAAGATTAAATAGTCGAGTTTGGCAATGTTTAACACAAATTTAGGGTGTTTAGGACTTTCATTAATAGCTAAATGTACTCACTGAAAGGAACATTGTCATTGGTAAAGGAGGCAACAACTTTCCTCTTGAATGTGCTCAAAAACCTTAAAAGGTTTTGGTTCGGTCGACTAGGAGAAAGAGCAATAGAGATTAGGGATTTTAGGGATTGAAATTATGAGCTCTTAAGGACCCTAAGACCTCCTTATATACTCCTCTCAACTTGGCTTGCAAGCAAAGTCCCCCACCTCCTCATGAGGAGGTGGTTTGACCGACTATAAGGAAAGAGTGGGAAAAACCAAACTTTCCTTTTTCCCAGTTTTGCATATTAGTCCTTTAACTATTAACAACTAATATTTATTCTTGTTAAACTTTTAACGATCATTTGTTAAACACTAATTAATATATTACATTAATATATTAAAACATTATTCTACATATTAACGTGTGCGTCCTCTTAGGCTCGAATAATTTCAAAACATATATAATTTATATTTGTTCATATTCCAACAGCTCCCACTTGGACATGTATAAATTATATAATAACATTAGTAAGCGTCTAGCAACACGTCAATGCTCCCAGAAATATTCGAGTGTGATTTCATAAAGACACGGACAAATGATTTATAAATTTACAATCCCTTTGTTTCTGATACCGTGTTAAAAATGGATATGGATCAATGTCATTCCATTATTTAACGATTCTATTTCTCGTCTATATAACTAATCAAGATTACTGAAAATCAATGAGACATATCTACATGTGTTTTTAGGTACGGCCATACACACATTTGATTAATTCTATGAGGGGCCCAGTAGCATCGTTCTTCAACTATTAAAGGAACAAATTCTATATTGAATCTCAAGTCTAAGGATTTTGTAAATAAAATCACTTACAAGATTTACTTAATGACGACGATCCATAAAGTAATATTCTTGTGTTAGGAAAATCCAATATTCATCTTATGAATATCATGTGAGTTTGGTGGACATATCCTTAATATCTAAAATATCATCAATCACTCAAAATTGTCTTAATTTGTTAATCGACAACGGATTAATTTAGAATAATAACTATTATTATTCAAGGATTTAAACATGCAAATATAGGACACAATTTAAGATAAAAATAACAAAATACCAAGTATCGTTATCATAAAATAAATTATTAAAACATCCCTTATCCAAATACTAAACACAGATTTATATGAAACTACTAGCTAAACGAAGTCCCATGCTCCTAGCATGTTGAGTAAGCTTTCCTTTAGGTAAAGCCTTCGTAAAAGGATCAGCTAGATTGTCATCTGTGTGAACTTTAAGGAATCTTATTTTGCGCAGTGCAATACTCTCGCGAACATAATGATATCTCCTATGGTAGTGTCTGGCGCCTTTCTGAACTCCTGGTTCGTTTAGCAAAATGAAGTGCGGCTGAATTATCGCAAAACATTCTAATAGGTTCATTTATTGTTGTATAACAACCCGCAATTTTCATAAATGTAAATATCCATCTATTAAGTTAGATGCAATGTATAATCTATCCATTATATATGAACTCACCTTTTTCAGGGAAATTTTTTGCTTTATTACATTACTTACTTTGCCAATATCTCAATATGCAATATTTCTTGCATAACTAAAGTTAACGAGCTCACGCAACCTACCTATGGCAATCCTATCATCATAATATGTCAAGCAAACATCATAATATGTCAAGTCAATATCATAATATCATTTTTACAAAGTACATTACTCAGATAAGGTACCATTTGCAACGTTATATCAAAACGAGCTTTAAACCATTATCGTATGCCTCTAAACCCTAACTTCATGAAAGGTTAACATCTAAAGTGAATGCACAAGCGACTAAAGCATATGTACAAGTAATATAACATCTCATTTGAAATATAAAATCTCTTCAAGTCAAGGTACAAGTCTTTAAAAGCTCAATATATAAGTCATTAAGCATGATCTCCAAAATAGCCGTTTTACCTCCATTTTCATTCTATTTTCTTCACCATCATTTGTGTACAAGCTACTACACTCAATATACAGTGTGTAAACCCTAATTATTCTATTCATAAGCTTTTATACATCTTATTGCAATCAAAACCTTAATTCAAAACCCGAAACCCTAAAACCGAGCTAGTTTATAAACCATGACCCGTTTCTTGATTTTTATCCATTATAAACCCAAACCATAAGATTTCTCTAGCCCGCTTTAGAATCAATGAATTGGGAGACGTTATCAATGACATGAATGTTCGTCAGCAAGCAGACATAGAAAATCTCATGGATTCCATCATCGAACTCAAGAACCGTATGGAGTGATCATCCAGTTTCTAGTTTGAATTCTAGTTTTTAGCTTTAACCTAGCCATGAGATGTGTGGTATAAATAAAAACACTTGTCAAATCTTGACTATGTATAGTACTAAGGCAAGTTGTTCTTAATATAAAGGCAATCCCGTTATCTACCTTGTTGTTTTTACCGCTTTGTGCATCTCATCATTCATCATTCATCCATCATCATTCATTCATCATTCATCCGTCATACGCATCATTATATTTGTCGTCATCTCATAACCTATATCCAAAACTTCAATATCTCCATTGTTAAATATGCTTAAAGTTCAAAACTGAGTATTTCTCTTTAAACATTTTAAGCATTACTCTTGTGATATCATTCTTATTACGTGTTGTCTTTTGTTGATAGAATGCCTCCAAAAAGAGCATCAACATCAGAAGCACCGGCTATGACTCAAGCTGCCATTAGAAAGTTAGTTGCTGATAGTGTCACCTCGGCTCTAGAAGCTCAAGCTGCGACAATGGCAAGTGCTAGTAATCCCAACAGGAACACCAATCTTACTGGAACTCCTGCAGTGAAAACGGGAAACTACAAAGAGTTTATCAGCTGTCAACCTTTCTACTTTAATGGTACGGAAGGAGCAGTAGGCCTTATTCGCTGGTTTGAACGAACCGAATCAGTATTCTCCCGTAGCAGATGTGCCGAAGAAAATAAAGTAACATTTGCTACTGGTACTTTAACTGACGATGCCTTGTCCAGACCTTCACCATTGATTTCATAGATTCTATACATCATACCCTAGACCCTCTATGTGTCGAGGCCAGATCATAACCCTTGCTTACTCCTTGCTACTTCAAATGGGTATAAATAGGAGCATAGTATGTTCATTCTTCTTCATTCCCCACTTCCTCCTCTATAACCCTTCATAGAAGCAATCATTTGCTCTAATAGATCCTAAGTGATCTTAAGAAGTCTCAAGTACAGAAAGGAAGCAAAAGAAACCAAGAAACGAAGCCCGGAAGTCGTTACTCTAGCCGTACGAAGCCGAAAGTCTCAATTCTGACCCGTTTCCAAGCTATAAGCTTAAACCAGGTTCTCCAAGCTTATATTTCCTTGCGCATGTAACGAACATAATGTACATATAATCTTTACTAAAATCATAATATAAAGCTTTGAACTCAAAAACCTAAGTGTTATGCCTTTTTGATCCAAAACCGTACACCCAAAACCCTAATTTCATGTTTTTACTTAAACTATGAGTTAAACTTGTAAACTTTTGTTATAACCTATCCTAATAAGCTATTATAATGTTAAAATAAGTACTTTGATAAGTCATAAGAGAATTTGACCTTAAAACCCGCGCGTTTTCATTTTGAAACCCTAATTTGACCCGTTTTACCTTTAACTTAAACGATCATTAAATTAAACTTATGTTGTGTTAAATCTTCATATTTTAGTTTATTATAACTTATAAATGACTATTGAAATGTTAAATTAAGCTTGCATGGCAATTTGGACATGTTTTGTAATTATAATCCATGCAAGGGGTATAATATCATAAAATTCAGGACTTATAACTACGAAGGACTAAAAGTGTCATTTATTTTTAAAGTTTATAAACTATAGGGGTCTATTATGTCAATTTTCAAAGTATAAGGTTTACTTGGTATATCAGTAAAAGTTGAAGGACTAAAGTCCTAAAAATGCAAACCCTAAGGGTCTACTTGTAATTTTCCAAACCCCAGGGTCTAAAATGTAACATTTTTGTAAAATGTGAAAATCATATTCAAAACATTGTATGTCAAACTTTAATTTAACGCTACCTCGTGCTAACATTTTCCATATATAAAAAACATGCTTAAAACTGCTTATGTTCAAATCCTTATATCAATTTCATCATCGATGTCTTTCAAAAATCATATCCCGGCTCCATTATCATACCACAATACTAGGGAGCTTTCATATTAAAAGTTTCATCTGGTATACGTCTCTTCTGAGTTGTTGGGTTTACGATTTTAAAGTGCCCTACTCCATAAACGTTTACTAATTGTACATCTAAACTAAGAAGGGCCCAAACGGTGTTATGATAATATTTTATCAACACCACACGATATCCAAAACTTATATATAAGAATCAAACTAAGACTTGCCCAGTTTATTAACTCAGTTGTCTGTGTGCCCGTGTTGAAGGCCGTTACTTTTCATTCCCCTATACATTAGCTACAATTTCCCTATAAAACCTACAGTGATTTTCATAAGCCTCGCATTTCAATATCTTTTATAAACCCGCAGAGGGGGAATACATGCTATAAACATTAAATGGCAATTAAATTCTACATGCCTATTTCAAATTTACTATTGCCTAAGTAACTCGTTGCCTTTATGCCCCCATAATCATGAACCGTTAGATTACTTTCCGTTAGTAAAGAGCGCTAATGAATGTGAATAGATCTATTTGGCTGGACCTTCCCCCGTTGGTGTACCCAGTTACTGTTTTTTAAAAAAAAAACCCCAATTGCACATCATTAGAAATCACAAGCGGTAATTTTGGCAAAGGGCACTCCCCCTCCCTCGAACCCTCGCCCTTACCCCCCCCCCCCCCCCCCCCCACCCCCACTGCCCACCCCCCGCCCCCCCACCCCCCCCCTCACCCCGTCCCCCCCCACCCCACCCGCCATCCGCACCCTCGCCGACCGCCCCCACCCAATCCCCACCCCGAGCTGGGGCAATATTATCATATAACCTAAAGGCATCGGATTCAAGAGCTAATGGCAATAATAAATTCTGTTTTCAATACTGGTGTCTATCAACGTAACCTTAATATCGCATTTGCATTCAAATTATATACTTTAAACCGAATGGATTCACTCAACCTTGGTGATTACATTTTAGCCTGATTCTTATCTCAGGTAACTAATGGTACGAGTGGCGAGGAATGAAGATAGAAAAACCGTATATCATTACACACTTTTGTAAATACAGATGTCCGGGACCTCTCTTTGTAAAATCACTGAAATAAATAATGATGATAACTTATTTTCCCTAAACGACTCTTTTACTCACAACAAGCACAAATAGCTGTTTTGTGTCTACAAAAAAGCACACATGTGAAGATAAGAAGAGAAGACCAAACCCTAGCTCGTTTATATAAAAACTTGTAAGCCAATGTGGCAAAGGAGGTGGTAGTTGTAGTAGTTTTTAGCTCAGTTTAGTTTTTAACTTAATTTACTTTGATGTACTTGTACTCTTTTTTTTAATGAAAATTCAGTTTGTCTTTCACATTGTATTCTAAGTTACTTGTGCTTCTTTAAAAATCACATAAGCTCTAAATATAAGCCATCTTTAACCTATTTTTAAACTTTGATACAAAAATTTAAGAAAAATTAAAAAAGGTTGTTGTTTAATAGCAAATGGATGAATTGGCAAAAATGGATGGCTCATTGGGTGCTTAGTATAGCTTATTTATAAGCTAAGGGGTAGGATTAGAGCTTATTTAGGTGTCACATAATCCTGTTTTGAGCAAGGATCAAGGTATACTCCTTTTTAAAAATTTTGCTTAAAAAGTTACTGTAGCATTGCTTATTTTCAGCTTATTGATGACTTTTTGTGCTTATTTGTGTTTAGTTGTGCTTAAGAATGCCTTTTAGTTGCTCTTGTATCATTTACTTATCAATTGCCTAAAAACTGTTTAGTTAGCTTATTTCTACTGTTAGCCTATGAGCTTCTTTTTCAAGTGCTTATTTGTTTTTGCTTTTCACTTTTTCTTATTTAATATTGCATGATTAGTCGTTATCTTTAAAATTTTGAGCTTAAATCAGTTTTTATAAGTTTTAAAATCCGTTTTAAAATTATAAAGAGGTGTTTGGTACAAGCCCAAAATGGGTCAAAATGGTGTCCTCATGGGTTGTGGCCATTTGGCCAAATTTGGTTAGCATTATTAAGCTTATTAGAGTCTGGTTTCCAAACTTTTTAAGTCCAAAAAGTGTTTTTCAAAGTTTCCTAATTGATCTCTCAAGTCTGTGGAATTTTAAAAGGTTTCAAGAGCTTATTTGCTTAAGGTTTAGAAAACATGAGTTATAGTTCCAAAGAGTGTCATTTTTGAGTGTCTAAACAGTTTTTAAAAAAGTTTTGAGTCATTTGTTTACCTAAGTCAACACTGCCAAATATTTGGTGTCATCTTTTAGTAAAAGAAAAAGCCCTTCTTCAAATACAAAAACCAGCAGGTCTAATTTGTTTTTAGCAAATGGAATTTTGAATATAAGCTCTTCACAAGCCCCTTTTAATCTGTTTACCATTTATTTTTCATTTAGAGCTTATTTGACAGCTTATTTTAAGCTGTCAATTTAAGCCCATTTTTTTTAGTACAACTGCCCTGGTGCAAAAGCTTGTTTTCAAGGTCTTTGTTTTAGCTTGTTAGTGAATCTTAGTTCAAGCTTTTGGCTTTTATAGAAAGCCAATAAGCCCTTTCATAAGCCCCTACAAGCTCAATCCTTAGGAAGCCCTTTTAAGTGCTTAATCCTAAGCACAAAAGTGGCCATTTGATTTTTTTTAAGCATAGTGTAGGAGATAGCTTATTCTTGTTCCAGCTTATTTAGTGCTTTTTAATTGCTATCTTAGTGTTCTTAGTTGCTTATTGAGGGTGCTGTTGTGCCTATGTTTGCTTATTGTTCACTTTCCTTGCTTATTTTGTGCTAACAGTCAAAAAGAAAAAGCCATTTTTGCCTTAAGCTTAGTTAAGCTTTCTGTCTAATGATTTAGCCTTTTCCAGCTTATTTAGTTGTTAGATTTTAACTCATAAGTGCTTATTTAGGTTATGTTAGAAATCCCTTTCAGCTTATTTGTCCAAATGTTAGCTTAATAGTCCAAAAAGTCATCAAGAAAAAGCCACTTGAGCCTTTAAGCTCAATTTAAGCAAACTGCCAACTTTAGAGCCCCTTTTTAGCTTATTTTTAGCTTTTCTCGAAAAGTTGTAGTAATGAAAAATGATAAGCTTCATGTGCTTATCAAGTTTGGTTAAAAAGTTTTTTTTTAAAAAAAAGAAGGGAGATAAGAGGAAACCCGGGTGAGCAAGACTCAAACCCGGGTCTCAACCCTCAATACACCCTCCTTTTATAAACACTCTTACCGCTGTGCCCTTGGGTCTTTTCTGTTAGACCCTTGGGCACCTTGGTATTTAAGGGTGTTTTGGCCCATATAGCTATAAGCTCTTTCCAGCTTATTTTCAGCTTATTCATAAGCTGAATTTCGGGTTTCTTATTTTTCTTAGGATAGTTTTAGGGTAAAGTAATTTTAGTAATTTTTTTAGAATTTTTAAAAATAGTTTAGTATTTTTTATAATTTAATTTCGTTAAAAGTTTTAAAAATTCATAAAAAATACAAAAATTATCAAAAAAATATTTTTCTTTTTTAGGAAATTTTATTTAGTCATATTTTACGTAGGAAAAATAGAAAAACTTTCGTAGGGTTAATTTTTGCAACTTTTGATTTTTAAAGACGGGTCCGGGCACGTTCTTTGTCTTAACTCGTTTTTTTTTGGGTCAAACGACCTCGCCTCCGATTCAGTCTAGATTTTTTAAACATCATTATTTGTCATTTAGAAATCTATTTTAGCTTTTAAATTTGTTTGTTAGGTTTAATTTGCAAAATTTATGTTTTTTTGAACCCTCGTTTTCGTGCCCGTTTTAGATTAAGTTATTTAGCTTTCATTTTTAGGTTTTTCTCAATCGTTTTTTGCTTGTTATTGATTAATTTAGCTTTCTACTCTCCCAAATCATTAATCTCATTCAAACTCTAATTTTCCGACTGTATCGATTCTCCTGCACAGCCTCGTTGGGGATAAACGACCCGGGGATATTCTATACTACTTCTCGGTTTCATTGATTGTTTTTAGATTATACTTATTATATATATTGTATTATATATTATATATATAAGAGGTGTAGTTTCAGCACCAATCAAATTATCAACCAGATTTTGTAGGGGATCAAACTAATGGTAATGCAGGTACCAACGCAAATATTGATGAAGGACAAGGAGGAATGAAGACAATTCCTGGTCCACAATATGTACTCCTATCATTTTTGACTTCTGATTTTCAAAGTCCAAAGAGCTCAGAAGATGAAGTTGCTTATGATGCTGGAAAGAAGAATGGAGTTTTGGATCCAGCAAAAGAAGATGACAAAAGTGGTCAAGAGGAGGCTACTAACACTAATAGTACTAACAGACTTAATATTGTTAGTTCATCAATTAATACTGTTAGTTCTTCTTTTACTACTATAGATCCAGGAAGAGAAAGAGCCCAAAGGAATGAGTTTGAAAGTGTGTTTGGACAAGACAAGGATACTAATGGCAACAGTATCTACAGGATGTTCACTCCTGTTAATGCTGTTGGATCCTTTTGTGATAATCTTGGTGGATCAATCCCTGTTAATGCTGCTACTCTTCCTAATGCTGATCTTCTTACTGATCCTCTTATGCCTGAGGATACTACTGATCTTCTAAATACTGGTATTTTTAGTGGTGCATATGATGATGAAGATGAGGGTGCAGAGGCTGACCTTAACAACTTGGAAACAACCATGAATGTCAGTCCTATTCCTACAACCAGAATTCACAAGGATCATCCTAAAAACCAGATCATTGGAGACATAAATTTAGCTACTCAAACTAGGAGAATGACCAAGTCTGCTCAAGAACATGCTATGGTCAGTTACATCAAAAAGCAGAGGAGAACCAACCACAAAGATTATCAGAACTGCTTATTTGCCTGTTTTCTCTCACAAATAGAACCCAAGAAGGTGACATAAGCTTTGACAGATCCAAGTTGGATAAAGGCAATGCAAGATGAGTTGCTACAGTTTAGATTGCAGAAGGTTTGGAGATTGGTTGATTTACTCAAAGGCAAGTATGCCATTGGAACAAAATTGGTCTATAGAAACAAGAAAGATGAGAGAGGGATAGTATTTAGAAACAAGGCAAGACTGGTTGCACAAGGTTATACCCAAGAAGAAGGAATTGATTATGATAAGGTTTTTGCTCCTGTTGCTAGGATAGAAGCAATCAGGTTATTTTTGGCCTATGCATCATTTATGGGGTTTATTATGTACCAGATGGATATGAAGAGTGCCTTTTTATATGGTACTATTAAAAAGGAGGTGTATGTGTGCCAACCTCCTGGTTTTGAAGATCCACAGTTCCCTGACAAAGTTTACAAGGTAGAAAAATCTTTATATGGTCTACATCAAGCTCCTAGAGCCTGGTATGAGACCTTGTCTACCTACTTATTAGAAAACGAATTTAGAAAAGGCACTATAGATAAGACTTTGTTCATCAAGAAGGACAAAGGTGATATCCTATTAGTGCATGTCTATGTTGATGACATCATCTTTAGGTCTACTAAGAAGTCTTTATGTACAGAGTTTGAAAGTTTGATGCACAAGAAGTTCCATATGAGTTCTGTGGGAGAGCTTACTTTCTTCTTAGGATTGCAAGTCATGTAGAGAGATGATGGAATCTTTATCAGCCAAGACAAGTATGTGGCTGATAATTGAAGAAGTTTGATTTTGTCACAGTGAAGACAGCAAGCACTCCAATAGAGACTAACAAGGCATTGCTCAAGGATGAAGAAGCTGAGGATGTGGATGTTCATCTATACAAATCAATGATTAGATCATTGATGTACTTGACAGCTTCTAGGCCTGACATAATGTTTGCTATTTGTGCTTTGCTAGGTTCTCAAAGTTTAACCTAAAGTCTCACAATATTCATGCAGTGAAGAGATCTTAGAATACTTAAAAGGTCAACCCAAATTAGGCCTTTGATATCCTAGGGATTCACCATTTAACTTGGAAGCTTTTTCAGATAGTGATTATGCTGGAGCTAGTCTTGACAGGAAATCCACAACAGGAGGTTGTCAATTTCTTGGCAAAAGGTTGATTTCATGGCAATGTAAAAAGCAGACTATAGTTGCCAACTCTACCACTGAAGCAGAATATGTTGCTGCTGCTAATTGTTGTGGACAGGTGTTGTGGATCCAAAATCAAATTCTTGATTATAGGTTCAATTTTATGAACACCAAGATTTACATTGATAATGAAAGCACCATTTGTATTGTGAAAAATCCAGTGTTTCATTCTAAAACCAAGCACATTGAAATAAGGCACCATTTCATTAGAGACTCTTATGAGAAGAAGTTGATTCAGGTGATTAAGATTCACATAGATCAAAATGTTGTAGATCCTCTCACAAAGGCATTTGATGTTGGAAGATTTCAATATCTGATTACAAGTATTGGAATGCTTAACCCCTAAAGCATTGATTGAGGGGAGGTTAATAAGTGTCAAGATGTAGTGGATTATGCTTGACATAAGATGGAACAGCAGCTAATGATGAAATTCAAGTTAGTACTGTTGGCCTACCTTACTACTGGTAAGTGTACTTTCTACTGCTGTTATAATTAATATTGTGAGCATTGAGAGAAAATAAAAACAGACAGAGAGAAAGTGTGAGCTCAAAAGAATAGAGAGATTTGTGAAATAAAAACAGACAGAGTGATTCAGTGAGCAAAAGAAATGAGAGATATAGTGAGTTCAAAAATAGAAAGAGAGCTAGTAAGAATCAACATTAATGATGGAAATGCTTTTTGGAATGCCTTTGAGGTTAAAACTGGTACCTCAAAAGTTAATACTGTTAGGCTTTTCTTACTACTGCTGGGAACTACTTAGTACTGTTAGTCTAAACTTAGTACTGCTGGGCATTACTTAGTACTGTTAGACTAAACTTAGTACTGCTAGGCTACCGTTAGTACTATTTGGGGCATAACAGATTTTTGGCAATTAAATATAGCCGTTGAGATTTTTCTGCCAAATATCTCGCTTATAGGGGTCTATAATTTGGATAATTCTTGATCTTTCTTTCACTTATAAGCTTTCTTCAAGATAATGAATCCATTTTATTCAATCGGTCAAATCAAAACCCTTAAGCCTCTTTTTATAAAAATCTCAATTACTTTGCACAAAGTCTCTTACTCACATAACAACATAAACCCTAACCCTTATCATAACTCAATCACTAATGGAGAATTTGGAATTCTGCAACAAACACAACATGGTTGCTTATCTAAAGAAACCAACTGGGAGTGAAGGATTTCAAGAGATAGTAGATTTTCTCAATGGAAGTTTGCTCTTACTAAGAATCCTACTATCTATGTTTCTCTAATTGAAAAGTTTTGGCAGACTGCTACTGTCAGAACAGTTGATAATGGAGAACAAGAAATAACTGCCACAGTTGAATACAAAGATTTCACTATTAGAAAGCAACTGTTAGGAAGATATAACAAGCTCCAATTAGCAGATGTAGAAGGTATTAGTGTTTTGCCAACTATTGAAATTTTTGATCAACTCTCACTGATGGGGTATGTTTTAACTGATGATAAACTAACTTTTCAAAAAGGCAAATTTTCCCCTCAATGGAGATTCTTGATCCATACCATCCTACACTGTCTTAGTCCTAAGAAAACTTTGTGGGAACAATTTAGTAGCAATATAGCAACTGCTATTATTTGCTTGGCCATACACAAAACTTTTAACTTTTCTGAATTGATTTTTGATGGTATGGTGAAAAACTTGGATAGGAAATATAAGTTTTTAATGTATCCAATATTTATTCAAATATTTTTGGACAAGCACAAAATATTTCGTAATCCTCACAACAGAAAATAATTGCTCTAACATTAAACTCCATAACTTTTTAGCAATAATGAAGAAGGTTTTTCTGGGGAACACACTCCTTTGTTTCCAAGTATGCTGGCAATTCAAGTAGAAGAGGGTGAAGGTTCAGGACATCCCTTTGAACCCCAACCACCACCTTCTAATGCTCAACCCACTTATGAAGAACCAATCCTAAATGTTGAATCATCATCACCCAAAATACTCAAACACTTTAGGCCAAGCCCATACAAGAGACAAGTCAGTTAACCTCATGACTAGTGTACCTATACCACATGTAGCAGATGAGGCTATCTTTAAGGAGTGGGATGACAGAGTGGTGAGGGCTACCACTACTGCTGCTAGCTTAGATACAGCACAGGCTAGTGGTAACATAACTAAAGACCTCATCCATGCAATATCCTAATGTTCCTCTTCCTCAGGAATGATACAGGTGTAGTCCCGGATGGCCAAAAGCCCCATGGGGGGTTCCATTGCTCAG
The DNA here is from genome assembly GCA_026074375.1 of Tanacetum coccineum. Classification (NCBI taxonomy): domain Eukaryota; kingdom Viridiplantae; phylum Streptophyta; class Magnoliopsida; order Asterales; family Asteraceae; genus Tanacetum; species Tanacetum coccineum. The sequence continues at coordinate 61,197 of BQNB010008994.1, forward strand.
ACTAGGTCTGAGAGGGTACCTACATCGCCCTATGATTTACCTCTCCCAAGAGTTAACACACTTGGAAGTGATGAGGCAGTATGACACTTCTAGAATTGACGGTTTTATGTACTAACATTGTCCAAGAAAGTAGAGAGCTTGGAGGCAGACTTGAAGCAAACAAAGAAGGTATATGGTGCTGCTTACCAAACTTATTAAAAAGGTGAAGAAATTAGAGAAAACTGTCAAGTCCAACCAAGCTAGAAGAATAGCAAAGATTATGGTTTCAGATGATGAAGAGGATTTAGAGGATTCTTCCAAATAGGGGAGGTTGATAGAAGAAATTGATCAAGATGCAGGAATTACTTTGGTTACTCCTACAAAGGATAGTAGTCAAGAAGATCAACCTAAAGATCAGTTTGGAGTCCTTAGTGCAGCTAAAGTTCTTGCAGATGCATCTAAGAAAATTTTAACACTTATACTAGAAGAGACTGCAGTTATACTGGCAAGTGGTGGATTAGTAATTTTCTTTTCTGCTAGTAGATTGTTTAGTACTGTTGAAGAATCAGTTAGTACTGCTGGTGCTTCAATGCCAGTTAATACTGCTGGTATGGTTTAAGAAGTTAACAAAGATAAAGGTAAAGGTATAATGACATAATCTAAGCCTGATCAAACCAAGACAAAGTTGCAGCAAAGACAAGAAAGAACTGGTTATTAAGCAGCTGTGAGACTGCAAGAACAGCTTGATAAGAAAAGAGACCGAGGATTGCCAGAATGCATGAAGAAGCTAAATATTTCCATATTGAAGAATGGGAAAATATACAAGCTACAATTGAAGTTGATGAAGAGCTAGCACAAAGGATACAAGCAGAAGAAAAAGAAAAATACTTTGAAGCTGAAAAAGCAAGACTGCTTGCAGAACTTATCAACCAGAAAGATATTTTAACCTTAACAAAGAGCTGATAAGGAGAAATGCCACTCAACACGGGATCAACAAAGAACTTATATATCTAACTATATCAAACATATGAAAGTCACACTCTGCAGCAATTGAAGAGACTTCCCATTATGACTTAAGTTTTGTTGAAACAACAATGAGAAGGGTGCAAACTTTTCATCCAATAGAGAGTGAAGGTGACAAAACAGTTCCTGAGTTAACAACAAGAAGTTCAAAAAGGGATGCAGAAGTATAATTGGATCATGAAGATTCTAAAAAGCAAAAGACTAATGAAGCTTCAGGGTCAGTTCAAGAACAACCAGAAGTAAAGGAGACAGAAATTACCACAAGAGGATTTACCACAGATGATGATGGTAGGTATCCATGGAAGAAGTTAATGGAGTTTCCTTGAGTGGTTTTGGATTTTGAGTTTTTGGTTGTGGTGTGGGTTCTTCGTCTTCATCATCGATATCGAAGTTGATAAGAGTTTCAGAATTGGTTTGTTGATCATTGAGGTTAACTGGTGAGTTGTAGGATTTACCACTTCTTGTGAATACGTCATTCACATGCTCATTGCGAGATTGTGGTGGTTGGTAGGCTTTGGAATTATGTCCTTTTGGGTTTTGAGTGTTACTAGAAAGAGATCCAGATGGTCGACCAAATTGCTTGTCAGCAAGTCTGTCGAACTTGGTTTCAAGATTTTGAATTGAAGCTTGATGATTTTTAGCAACGGTTTCGAGTTGAGTTTTGAGATCCATGAATGTTTCTTTGACGAAAGCGTTGGTTGATTGCTAAGATTTCATGAAATCGTTAAATTGTTTCTGAAGATCGTATGGTTTATCATCGGTATTGGATCGATAGTTGTCTCGATTGTAACTACTTCGTTCGTTTGAACGCCAATTATCGCGATTTGAGTCTCGGTCGCGGTAATCATTGTAAAAACGAGTCTTACGAAAAGTTTGCATGAATTTAGCTTCCTCTTCACGGGACATAGGTATATCATCTTCATCAAGATCGGGTTTAGTTTTTTTAGAATGGGTTTGGAGTTCTTTATACTGAGCATCCATATCCATTTGGGCCATAATTTTGTCAGTATCGGAATTACCGCTACCTTCATCGACGAAAACAACAGTTTTCTTAAGAGATGATTTGGTTTTTTGGTTTTTATCCCAATCGAGCTTGAGTAAGACCTTGTCTTCCAAAAGCTGATAAGCTTGATTTGGTGTTTTATAGAGGAAAATACCACCAGCTGCGGCATTCAGAACTTCTTGGGTTATTTCGCTGAGACCATGATAGAAGATTTTAATGATATTGCCTTTGGACAAATTGTGACCATGACAGTTTCGGAGCATTTCCTTCATACGAAGCCAAGCATCGGTTAGAGATTCGTTTTCGTGTTGAGAGAAAGCTCGGATTTCTCTGAGGAGTCGGTCGAAAAGAGCTGGGGGAAAGAATCGGCTAATGAAAGCGGTTCGGAGTTCATCCCATGTTTCGATAGTTCCTTCGTTGAGTTCATCCAACCATGTTTTTGCTTCCCCAGTAAGGGATAGGGGAAACATCATTAGGCGGACGGCTTCATTTTTGGTATCTCTGTATTTAAACATATCGCAGATTCCGAGGAATTCGTGAATGTGTTTATGAGGATCGGTTTTGGTTCTACCATCGAATTGATTTCCTTTGACGAGGGTCAAGTGGTTACCTTTGATAGCAAATTCGTTAGCAGTTTCAGGAATAGTGATTGCGGAACCGGGAGTCGGAGCGACAACACGGTCAGCAGCCCACATGGGTTCATCATCCATTGGGAAAAGATTTTCAAGAGTATCAAGAAAGTGACGGAAGTGGTTGATGTTGAGAATTGGCGGATAGACAATTCTCGGGTTTTTAGGTGGATTGTTTCTTTGATCGAATGGAACTCTTCTGTTTCGTCGACGACGTCTTCGATTCAGAATACGTTCAGGTTCAGGTAACGGTTCAACAAGTTCAGAATTGGAAGCACGTGTATGCATCCAAAGGAGAAATTGTTTGGGTCAGTTTGCCAGAAAACTGTACGGCGATTTTTGAAAATGAGGGGGAGTTAAAGTAATTTTCCAGAGTTTGACTACAGAACAGCTAAGAAATCCCCGGCAGCGGCGCCAAAAACTTTGATGTGTTTCAAAAGCTTTAAATTTATAAGACTGAAAATACCGATTAATTATGGGAAACACACGGGTAAAAGTATAACCCACGTATGTAGTATAATCTTTTTAGGTAAGACCAGGTCGTTCCACAGGGATTAGAGTAGTGTTCAAATAATCAGCAAGAGAATAGACTTTAACTATTTTGAAAGTAACTTTAGTTTTACCAGTGATAATAAAGATGACTACTCGGATAGTTGAAAATAATTTATAAGTGTTTGAAATGATTTGACCATGAGAGTGGGGCATTAATTTATAAAGGCGATTTCTCGTCAGAAAACGTTTTCACAAATCAACTTGTTTTAACTTAAGACTTATATTTAGTTAACTAGACCAAATGTGTCACTCAAATAATCCAGTTACTATTATATCAAAGCTTATTTTGTTTATCAATTTACGAAAGTGGATTTCTCAGCACAGACGTTAAAGACCATAGACAAATCTTTAAAACCACATAGATCATAACGGGTCTTTCGACCTATACCGATATGATTATATAATCTAGGTTGATAAGCAAAAGTAGATAAGATAAGATATGACAGGGTTGCAATATAAGCTTAAGATTAAGATGATCAAGATTATACCAAACGCTTATTCATTATCGTAACTTCACCGAGTAGTCATGAGAGATTTAGCCTCTCATGGCTAAGGAGTTCATAACAAAATCACACTTTACATTAACTTCCATAATTTCAACAACTAAGTAAGAAAACTTCTTCGTTCTTGATCGTTAGATCTTTTTCTTCAAGAGAGGAGGTGTTTCTAGGTGTTTTGGTTGGTAGTAGGGAAGTGTGTGTGTGTGGAGTAGTGAGAGTGATTGTGTGTGGGATGATTTGGAATGCAAAAATCGTCCTCTATTTATAGGCTAAAATTTAGAAAAAGTGCGCCGGTTTTAGAATTAAGTGCGGCGCACTTGAGGAGTTAATGCGATGGTCATCTAATGTTTTGACTGGAAGTGCGGCGCACTTACAAATAAGTGCGGCGGTTTTGGTGAGTTAATGCAGGTTCATTTATTAGACTTTAATTCTTCTGACTACGGGAAAAGTGCGGCGAACAAAGATATAGGTGCGCCGGTTTTAGAGGCTTCATAGGAAAGTGCGGCGAACTTCGTAGAAAGTGCGGCGAACTTCTTGAACTTTTAAATAGAAAATTTTCTTTTCTTGTATTCGCCTTCCAAAGTCTGTAGATCATTGAGCTTGAGTCTTTAGAGTCTTCAAGTGAACCTATAAGCAATTTAAGCTTAATTAAGTACCAAAAGTTCACGAGAAATGATAAAATAAACATAAATAACGCCATAGAAACATGTATAATTTAGGCGTTATCACATCCTTATCCCCGTTTCTCATTCTCATCCCATCCCCGCCTCCATCCCCGTCGCAGAATCGTTTTACATACCCATTCCCGTCCTTATACCCCACGAGAATTCTGGGATTTTCCACCCTAATGAGTTGAGTATAAAAGTTACATAACTTATAAAACATATAAAAAATTAGCCTATAGAATGTCTAAAAAGCAAATAAAACTAAAACGGGCAATTGCATATATATCCTTTCAAAAGCTTAAAATTGTCTGTATATCCAATAAAAACTTATAATTGCATATATATATATATATCATCCCAAATGCTCAAAAATCTGCTTCCTTTTCAGATTGAACCCAAAAGAAATCTATAGTCTCTTGAAGAAGAAAGTTGGAGTTGATGTTTATTTTAAGCCAGGAAGAGCAGCTGCAAGTTCAAGATCAGAAATTATTAAGATTCGGTTGACTTGCCTTTTGGAAAGACGGCAATTAGGGACAAAATGGGTTTACAGGAATAAAAAGGATGAAAGAGGTGTTGTAGTTAGAAAATAAACAAGGTTGGTTGCCCAGGGATATAGACACAGAGAAGGATAACTTATGATGAGGAAATTTGCTCGCTGAGGCTAGGATTGAAGCCATCAGGATTCTTTTTGGCCTTTTGCTTCATATATGGGAATTCATAGTTTTATCATATGGATGTGAATAGATGCCATCATATGTATGCACAAGGAATGAGGAGTGTTTATGTGTCCCTCAACCATTAGGTTTTGTAGATCCTAAGATCCCTAAGTAAGGTCTACAAAGTAGTAAAAAGCTCTGTATGGTTTACACCAAGCTCCCTAGAGCGGGGTATGCTACTTATCTACTTTCTTATTCAAGAATGGATACATAAGAGGGACCATTGAACAAGACTATTTTCAACAAGACGGACCAGCAAGAATATCCTGTAGTGCAGTTTATGTAATGAAATTATTTTTGGTTCTATAAAGAAGTCTTGGTGTGATGAATTTGAGGCATTGATGAAAGAGCATATTCCGATAATTACTATGGGAGAGCACACCTACATCTATGGATTACAATTCCAGCCAGAAAGAAGATGGGATTTTCAAAGTGGAGGATAAGTATAGTTTAGCAGAGGATCCTGAAAAGTTTGATTATGGGTAATGTAAAGTCTGCCAGGTACTCCAATTGAAACCTAGAAGCCCTGAACAAGGATGAAGAAGCTACTGATATGGATGTACACTCTTTATAGATCCATAATGGCTCTTAAATGTACTTGACATGCTTCTAGGCCTATATTATGTATGCAAGTTGTGCTTGTTTTCTAGGTTCAGGTAAACTCCAAAGACTTTACATCTTCATGCAGTGAAGAAGATCTTTAGATACTTAAAAGGACAACCTAAACTGGGCCTTTGGTATCCTAAGTGTATTAACATTGACCTGGAAGCCTCAATCCTGACGGTGATTATGCTGGAGTAAATCTAGACAGGAAATCCATAACATGAGGTAGTCAATTTCATGGCAGTAGACTTATCTCCCTAGTATGCAAGAAAGAAACAAAAAAAAAAATAATAATCCCGTGGCTACTTCTACTATAGAGGCAGAGTATGTTGCTGCTGCCAACTGCTGTGGGCAAGTATTGTGGATTCAGAATCAAATGTTAGACTATGGGTTCAATTTTATGAACACAAAGATCTACATTGATAATGAAAGCACAATCTGCATTGTAAAGAATCCAGTATTTCACTCCAAAACAAAACACATAAGATTCGGCACCACTTCATTAGGGATGCTTATAAGAAAAATCTTATCCAGGTGCTTAAGATTCACACTGATGATAATGTAGCTGATCTTTTGATGTTAGCAGATTCAATTTCTTAATTGTTAACATTGGAATGATCAACCTATAGATGCATAAAGTCAGGGGGAATCAAAATGAGCAGGATTGATTTGTTATAAGTTTTTAAAAAAAGATTTTAGTTCGCAAGATGGAGTTTAGATGATGTGATAATTCGTTGAGGTTCCTTATGTTCTTTGGGATAAGGATTGAGAGCTACATAGGGTTTTACAATAAAACAAAGATAGTTAGTGATGTCCAGTTGTTATACTGGTAGGCCACAAAGATAGTACTTGCCAGACGCAAACCTTATGTACTGCCAGACAAACCTTAGTACTGTTAAGTTACCATTAGAAAAAAAGGAAAGATAGGGATGCAAAGTGTAAAATTAGGGTTTCTTCGCCACTGGGTTTACTTGAAACCTATATAAACCGTTCTCAAACACATAATTTACTCACCTAATCTCTCTCCCACGCTCTCATATCACAAACCCTAATCCCTCTAATCACCGACGATCATCAATTACACCTCCATGGCTGCTCTCGTATCTTGCCCTAAGCATAATATGGTTGCTTGTTTGGAGAAAACTGAACGGAATGCTCAATTCCATGAGATAGTGGACTTCCTTACACGAAGCTCGATTTACTACTCTCTCACTGTAAGTCCTACTGTCTCTACTTCCCTTATTGAACAGTTTTGGAACACTGCTACTTCCAAAATAGTCAATGATGTTAGTTACATAAACTGAAAGTTGCTGGCAAGACTGTATCAAATATTCTGAAGCAACGTATTAACGAGAGATCTTCTATTTCATGATGTAGATGGAATTGATTGTCTCACAAATCAAGAGATTTATGAAAACCTTCAATTGATGGGGTATGAGGGAGATCTTACAATTCTTACTTTTCAAAAAGCTCTCTTTTCCCCATAATGGAAGTACCTAATTCATACCCTAATTCACTGCCTTAGTTCAAAAAGTACTTCTTGGGATCAATTTCCCACAAATATTGCATCTGCACTGATTTGCTTAGCTACAGATAGAAAATTTAATTTTTCTAAGATGATTTTTGAGGGTATGATTAGGAACTTGGATGCTAAGAAGCAATTCTTAATGTATCCAAGATTTGTTCAAGTGTTTTTAAATAACCAACTTTCAAACCTACCTGCCCCTTTGGATAACCTTCCAATACCAGTCCTTACCAAAAAGGTTTTCACTAATATGGCAAAGCAAGGACTACACGTTTTAGGCCATGTTACAACTTTATTTCCTAATATGTTGGCTCAAGCAGTAGTAGATGAGGGTGAAGGTTCAGAACAACCAACTGAACCCCAACCAACACCCTCTCCTACTCAACCTAGTACAGGAGACCAACCCCCTATGACTGAATCATCATATAGACCTGACACTACCCAAGACCCTAGGGTAAACTTAGAGGGCACTGGTGGAAGTCAAGGGGATCATGTTCAGATACCCCATGATAGTCCTCTTTTAGGTGGTCACACATCTGACAGAGCTGAGGGTGGCTTGAACCTAGATGAGTTACTTATTCTTTGCACTAACTTGTCAAACAGGGTTCTTGCTTTGGAGACTTCTAAGGATGCTCAGGCTGCAGAGATTCTTAAATTGAAGACTAGAATCAAGAAGCTGGAAAAGAAGTGTAAGCCCAACATCTCACACCACAGAGCATGGTTAAGGAGTGTGTCTAGGTTGTCAAGGACGAAAAAGTTGGGTAAGAAGGAGTCTGTATCCAAACAGGGGAGGAAAAATGCCAAACCAGGACCAACTTTAGATGCTTTTGATGATCTTGATGCTGATTTAGCTCATGGCATGGACTACATGGAAACAGAGGAAGCCGTGAAAGAGGGGAGGCAAAAGCAATGAGACTGAGGAACTTAATTTGGATGCTGATACTAAAGTAATTGTCGAGGACAAGGGAAGTGGTGAAAAGAGAGTCAGCACAGTTAGTACTGCTAGGCCAGATATTGATACTGCTAGGCCAGAAGTTCATACTGCTAATGCACCAGTTAGTACTGCTGGTGTAACTATTAGTACTGCTGATCCTGAAGTTAGTGTTGTTGAGCCTAGAACTCCTCCTACAACAACAAGTATATTTGATGATGAAGATATTACTATGGCTCAAACTTTGATAAAGATGAAAGAAGAGAAAGCCAAGGAAAAAGGAGTGGCATTTAAAGATGTTGAAGATTCTTCAAGACCTATAAGATCAATAACAACACTCAAACCACTTCCATCCATTGATCCAAAAGACAAAGGTAAAGGTGTTTTAGAAGAACCTGAGCCTGCAAAGAAGATGACTAGAAGTGATTTTAATGCTACTTAGTTTGCTAGAGGTGCAGAGGTTCCAAGATAGTTGGAAGTAGAGTTGCAAGCAGAGGTGGAATTGGAAAGACAGGGAGAAGAACAAGCATCTATGGATTACATTACAAACTTGTATGATGAAGTTCAAGCAAGAATAGACGCTGATCATGAACTAGCAGTCATATTGACTCATGAAGAACAAGATAAGTACAATGTGGATGAAAGAGCAAAGCTATTAGCATAATTCTTTGAAAGAAGAAAGAAGCAACTAGCAGAAGAAAGAGTTGCTGCTATCAGGAACAAACCTACAACAAGAACTCAACTGAGAAGTCTGATGATGACCTATCTTAAACATACAGGTAGATTTAAACATAGTTAGTTGAACAAAAGGACTCTTGAAGAGGTTCGGGCTCTATATATCAAGGAACAAGAAAGAACTGCAAACTTTGTGCCTATTAGGTCTAAGGAGGATGAAAGATTGATTCAGAAGATAAATAAAAAGGCAGCTGGTGTAGATGTAGAGGAGGTTCTCAAAGAACCTAACAGTACTAAGGTTAAAGTTAAGCTAGAAGAAGTTAAGCAGGGTACCAAGAAAACACCTGGTAAAACAGTAAAGATGAAAGCAAGAAAGAAGGCTAGAAAGCAAACACATGCTGATACTGATAATGAACATGATTCTAAAGAGGATGAAAGGAAGATTGAAAGTATGAACAAGGAAGATGCAGGAGAAAGCAATGAAAAAGTTTCAGATGTTTCAAAGAAGAGAAAAGGAGGTCCAAGAATGAAAAGACAGTCTAAGAGAAAGAAGACAGATTCTGACATTGAATAAGAAGGGCATCTAAATACTTTTCTGAAGATAGTTCCAGATGAAGAAGGCATAATAAATTTTGAAGTCCTAGAGAAGTTATTTCCAATTATTAACTGGGAATCAAAGTTCTATCATTATGACAAACATGGAGCAGGTATCTACTACAGGATCTTTAGATCTGATGGAAGCTCTAGATGGATTAAAACCTTTTCTGAAATGGTGACAAGGTTTGATAGGCTAGATCTTGTGGAGTTATATAACCTGGTGATGCAAAGGTTTGAAACAATTACTCCAGAAGGTGTTGATTTAGTTCTTTGGGGAGATTTATGGACAATGTTTGATGCAAATGCAGAAGAAGAACTCTGGCAGAATCAAGAAAGATGGAATCTTAAGAGCTGGAATTTCTATAAGAATTGTGGGGTTCATACTTTGACACTGGAAGATGGTACTAAGATTCATATATGCTTGTAGAGAGGAAATATCCACTCACAAAAGAAACACTTGAGAGGATGATGTATTTGAAGTTGATAGCTAAGTCTGCAAGTGATAGTGCTTATGATCTGCTTAGATTCATTCAAAAGCAGATTGATGAAGCTGGAAGCCATGATGGAGGAGAGAAGGATCTTTAAGTGTTGGTTTTATCACCACACAACAAATGGTCATCAGTTCACCATGTTTAACAGACATCAAGAACTGGCTAGTCTAGAGCAAACGGCTTCTGGTAAAGACTTATCAAATCCGTTAATGGTTGATAGTTTGCCAAAAACTATATGGTTCTTAACTCACCATGCTTCACAGTAAAGAGTTGGCTAGTCTAAAGCAAACGGCTCTTGGTAAAGACTTCTCAAATCCGTTGATAGTTGATAGTTTACTCAAAACTCTATGGTTATCAATGCATCATGTTGTTACAATGAAGCATTGGCTATTCCAGAGCAAACGGCTACTGGTAAAGAAACACCAAATCCATTTATGGCTGGTAGTTTGCCAAAAACTACAAAGCCAACTTAGTTGGTGTTGCTGAGTTGCTGAGATGCTGTGATGATGACAAAGACTAGAAGCTAAAGAATTTCAAGATTACAAAGTAACAAAAGAGCTCATGTTCATCAAAGAGAAGATTAAAGAGTAGCAGTGTGTTTGGATACATCCTCCAAGTGTTCAAAAAGCTCAAACTGGAGAAACATGAAGGTTAACAAGTGAACATCATGTTTAGGGGAGGATTGTTAGGAATTATGTTTTTCGGAGTTAGTACTGTTAGTATTAGTTAGTTAGTACTGCCAGTATATATGTTAGTACTAGTAGTAGAGTTAGTACTGTTAGTAGTAAGTTACTACTGCTAGCATATATAGATAGTACTGTTTAAGTGATATGCACGAGATATATTAGGAATAGATATGCATGATCAATTAACGCGTTTTGTAAGCCCATTAGGGTTTCCTTGGTGTATAAAAGGAACCCTACGACACTAGTTAGAGATACAAGTTTCACAAATATTTATAGTTAGTATTCTCTAACCTAGCAGATTAATAGTAATCAAAGTTCTGTTTTATTCATTGTTCTTCTTAGCAGTATAAGTTAGTTTCCGCATAACTTATATTGTTCATAGTCATTGTTTCTCTTGTAGTTAGTTTGGATATATCCATATTGACTACCACTGTTAACAGACTAGAAAGATCTATTCAGACTGGGATCAACAATATATATAGGCTAACAACCCTAAGGGGACGCCTACATTGCTTATGGTTGGGTCGGGCTTGGCTTTGGTTGGGCTTTTGGCCCTAAACGTATACAAGGTTAGATTAAACCTCAAGCTTGTGATCCCAACGAGCCTATTACATTAAACACAAAGTTCCTAAAACGTAAAGACCCGTTACATTTAATAATGTGTTTTACTTCCTTTGTTTGACTTAATATTTCGAGGTTAACAGTTGCAATGAATTTAGAATGATTTATTCCTTTTTTTATTTGCAATGGACCTTATTGTTTAAATTTAAGAAAATCAATAGGAAATATTTTAATTAAAGCAACAATATGAATATACATGGAGTGTTTTGGCGTCTGATACTTATTACTTCTGATAACTTACATTGTATTGATGGTGTCCAATTTATATGATGTGATTGATATAGTAAAATATTTTAGGAAAATCTTTATTATGAGAGAAGGAACACTATAATGATTACAATCTATATTTTAGCCTAAATTTAGACTAAATGAGAAGTCATATCAATTATGATGAAAATTATTGCAGCTGCATGCATAGTTATCACAATTGTTTACATAAGATCTTTAGTGTATGCGAGAAGTTTTTTTTTTGTTTCAAATTTTGATCACAAAGGTCTATTATACTAATTATTTAGCATCACTATTGATGCTAACTTTTTAGATATCAAAATTATCAGCAGCAGAAACGTAAATCAATTTTAAAACGATCTATCGGTAATGTATTATATCCGTCAAAAATTGATTCAACCTTACAATACATATCTTTGATGTTCTAATGAGCTTCTTTCGTTGATCATAATAGATAGAGTTAAAATCCATTGATTTTCGTATTTTGCATGATATAAAAAATATAAAGTTTTTTGTATCTAAATTTATTCACAATCATCTATTTACTTTACATTAATGTTGAAGTTTTAATAAGTTATTTATAATGTGTACATCAACATGTTTATCAGAAAATAACAATAGTATTTGAAACAATTAAAAAATAACAATTCAAACGAACATTTTTATTTGTACATATTTTTTAATATCAGAATGATCGGTATCAAAAACATAAAAAAATTAAAAATGTTTCATCAACAATGTAATATATCTACCAGAAATTAATACAACCTTACAATCCATGTTTATTATAATTTGACGGCTAATTTGCAAAATAATCTATCAGCACGAAAGAATTCTACCAGAAAATGAATCTCAATAGTGAATTACTTCATAAAAAAATTCTATTGATATTAAAGGGTTTGTTTTCGTATCTCATATATTGTTTTTTCCAATTGTTTATTACAATTTTGATACATTTGCGTGTTTAATATATTTGTTATTCAATAACCACATCAGAAACATAGAATTAGCCCTTTAAAACTTATCAGAATCAATAGTATAATTCAGGACGAATGAGAAAACACAACTGCCTCATATATTGACTAAATAATGCAATAATAAATTGCTTATATTAATAAGTAAACAATAATATTTTACATATGATTGCATAGACCAATACATTATTTGCCTTCATAATATATTTTTTCTAAATGAAGGCATGGTTTGCATTTTGATGAGTTCAAAAACATAAAAAGGTTAAAACGTCCCATCAACAATGTATTATATCCATCAAAAATTTATATAACCTTACATCTATGTTTTTGATAATCTGACGGCTAATTTGTAAAATAAGTCTATTAGCACGAAAGAATTCTACCATAACATGAATCTCAATAAAGATTTGTTTATGGTTCTTCATAAAAAATTCAATTGGTAATTAAAGAGTTTGTTTTCCTATTTCATATAGTTGTTTTTTCTAATTGTTTGTTACAATTTTGATATGTTTGTGTGTTCTACAGATTTATTATTTAATAACCACATCGGAAACATAGAATTAGCCCTTTAAAACATCATCAGAATTAATAACACAATTCAAGACAAATGAGAAATCACAACCACCTTATATATTGACTAAATAATGAAATAATAAAATGTTTATATTAATAAAAAACAATATTTTACATATGATTGTACAAACAAATCCATCCTTTGCCTTCACAATTTATTTTTCTAAATGAAGGCATTAGTTGCATTCGAGATAAATATGCATACTCTCCAGCATGCGTTCCTGTTATGAGGTTACACTTTATGACTTGTTTTGTTAAAATCGTAATCACCATGTGTGTTCCATTACATAACCCTCTTTGGTGATTAATGTTTCTAAGAAGCATTACATGGACACCTAATTTGAGCGTGAGCATATGATTATCAGCATCTTGCTCTTCAAGAACGCTGTAAATACACAGTTACAATAAACATTAGCAAACAATCAAAGAACCATACAATATTTTTAGCAAGGAAAAATCGTTAAATGTATTCGTTTACTTTTTTAAAGATTTCATTGCGTCCATCTTTTCCATTGATGATCAGTCTTGTTTTTGGAACATAATTTAGAAACAATGTGATCTCATCTGCATGTAATATATAATATCGGTTCGATTAAACATCGAATTAATATGTAACTTAATGAATGCAATCAAATACAATAAACATTTACACCCAAATATACCATTTTCTATAATAATAAAAGCTAGTTCAGATAAAAGTGTGCATGGGATCGTCACACATCTATACAAATTAATAAATAAGCATTAACGTCAATACAATATAAAAAATTATTACTAAAAGCATCTTACCTCGATCCTTGAAGCTTGTACGTTAGAAATAATTTTGGATTGATCTTTGGATCTATAACTGTTATGCTATTGTCACGTACAAAGCAACGAACAAACACTGTTAAAAACACATCATAAATAACAATCAACATCCATCGTTTAAAACAATTAGTAAATTGTACCCGGTATGATCTCAGCGTTATGATTCCATGAACACACAATTCTGACATTGATGTTGCACCCATCATGCATGTCGCCGAGCTCTGTCTGCATGGTTTGCCTGCGAGAAGAAAATAAACGCACAAAAGGTTAGAACTGAAGGCTAATGAACGATGAGGACCCCTTGACGTGTGTGTATATATAGCCCCCAAATTTGGGTATCCTCCCTAATAAATATGCACAAAATTTAAAATTAGAAAAGATATCGGGAGGATAAAATACTTTTTTCGAAGCCTTCTAGAATGCGATTCTGATGGGCCACATTTACATTCTTTTCACCAAAGTCTGCAAAATCACACCCGTCCAAGCACGTAACTTTTTTCTTCTCGTTTTCGAAACGTCTATGTTTGGACCCAAAAATAAAATGCCCCGATTTATTCTCACTAAAAAACTCAATCAACCAATGAGAATGCTCAATTGCGAAATCGAGCCCTCTCATTAGACAATCAAATACCTTGATTTCACTAAAAGTGATTTCTTATAGTATATAAAAGCTATATAATATATTAAAGCACAAGAAAAAACGATATGAGTAGGTTGGTTTAGGGAAACAAGATTCACGTCGCAAGTTCTAGCTTTCCAAACGTGGAAAAAAAAATTGAGTACCCAACATTCTCTTGGACACCGGCATAATATTTTTGGTACATAATTGGTCTAATTTATCTCTCTTGGACACATAAAAGCCTGTTAAACAAACAACAAGATATGCTAGATCAAGTGATTATGTGTGACAAGAGTGGTGCATGTTCAAATTTAAGAAACATAACAATCTTTCTTAGCCCAAGTTCCCCTGTTAGGCCCACCTTTCCTTTTAGAAACCTCTTCTTGGCCATTCATCTAATTTGTGTACGTTGATAAAGGGGGATGCAGGGGTGTTCACAAATCAGGTGATACTCACATGAACCGAAACAGAACCCAACTGAAACAGATCCGAACCATATTGAAACCGAACCGAATTTATTAAAACCGAATCGAATCGAATGAAATATTCGGTTTTCGATTTAAATACGGTTTTGATAAAATGAAAACCGAACCAAAAACTAAATTCACAAATATATATATATATATATATTTTTAATATATTTATATATAAAAAACACATTAAAATTCTTTCCTGAGCTTTTATATAATAAAATAATTACATCATTTCAGAGTTTTTTATCAAATTGAATCTTATGAGAAAAAAAATTGAACAAATCAGAACTCTTGATTTTGCCACATAAGCAAAATCGTGCGATCTGATTGGTCAATAAAAGTCAAAATTAAATCAATTTGGTCAAAATTGAAAAATTTTGGTGGAGAAATATGAAGGAGAAAAAAACACATAAAAATATAGGGGATCATTCTTTCCAAAACCATTTTTTTGTACAGAACCACTTTAAACCAATTAAAATTTAGTATCATTACTTTTTTTATTTAATTCAAAAGGGTATACTAGTCAAAACACATTTTAACTTTTTTTGAATTTTTTAATTAAAAAACTTTTTTTTAAAAACCTTTTAATTTTCGGAATTAATTTATTTTATTTTATTTTATATATTTTTTTAGTATATACTGTTTTCAAAAGAAAAAAATGAGTGTATATATGTTTTTTTAATAATGTAAATTCCATGTTTCTAGTGTACAATTTAACTTAATATGGTAATTACACATATGTTTCTTTTGCACATTTTTTAATCTTTAAAATTTATAACACAAAATATAAAAAAAAATTGATATCAAATGAAATACATTTCAAATACAAATAACAAACCAAAAAAATAAATACATAAACAAATTTTGATATCAAATGAAATACATTAGAAATATAAATCCAACTATATCCATGTTATTTAAAAACATGTGTGCACTTTTTGAAAAACATATGTGCACGTTTCACTTTCTCTCTAAAATTCATTAGAACATATGAGTACCCTTGCAAAGAACTTACAGCACCCTTCGATAACTTTTATGGCTAGCTTTTAAATACACGCGGGTTTCCTATTAATTGAGCAATCTCCACTGAAACAAAAATAAATAAATCAATGAAAAAAAAAAAGGGCGGGGAAAAAAAAAAAATTTTTAGTTATATCAAATTATGTCATGTTAAATCAATTGTAAGACTAATTAATAAAATAAAACTTAAACAAAAACATATATGTGACCGACTATAATTCGTGACTCGTGACAACCAAACGAATCTATAGTCATAACAACTAAACGCCATCAAAATGGAATCAGTTTTGTTACAACAATCAAGACTAGCTTATGACCAGATATTCAAGAAACAAGCAATATTATAAACAATGAAAAGCAGTCAAAATTATTCCAGAGCAATATGTATTCCAAAGCATTGTTTACAAAACATAATTCATTATTATTCGAGAGCAACATCTATTCCAAAGCATTGTTTACAAAAAATTAAGCAAGAAATCAATTTAATTATTACTCCTTGAAACAAGAAGCAACACACTTATGTTTTACCATGACCAATTTACAACAAATAATTAGTAAAAGATATATAACCTGTCATTTTCTTGTTTGACACAGTACCAACATTAATTATCCAGAACCTTAATTCTCTTTTTTGACACAATACCTAACGCCATTTCTTTGCTTGGCCTATTTATTTTGTACAATCCAGTGTACCATCTGAAACAAAAAAAGTGCTAAACTGAATAAATTACGAATTGAATATGTAGCATCTGAACTGATTAAAGATTTAAACGGGATACAAAGGATCTAAAACGATTATAGATATGTACCGCTTCCAGATCTGAACGAGATATTGGGATCACTTTAATTTTAGTGAAAACTGATGGGACGTTTTCTTGATTTATCGGTGGTAAGCGGTCATCACTGATCTACAATCGTTTTTTTTTCGTGGTTACTAGAGATTATTATGGTGGCTGACAAAAGTTAAAATAGGGTTTGAGGGAGAGATTATAACATTTCTCAAATTCAGGTAATTTTACGACTGCTATTATTCGTCACTATTTATTTTGGCCCGATACGCGTTTACTTTTAATGTGTACTTTTAAGCTAAATCGCGAAGTTTACTTTTGATGTGTACTTTTAAGCTTAAAATCTGCGTAGATAGAAATAATCAAGTAATGTTAAACGGTCATCAAATAAATTAAGGTTTCACATCAAACCAAGTTTTAAATAGTTATTAAGTAGGTCTAATTATTAACTTTGCGTATTGATTTTTATTGGTAACGTTAAAACAGGGTTACGTTTCGCAATTAAAATACATTAGACACACTCGGAAATACTAAACTTAATAGACTCGAACTAATACCCACTTTTATCCTTAAGCACAAAATTTATTCATCCTTGTGTTAAATAGCTTATGTTAGCCGAATGTGGGCAAGTTAAACCCACATTGAAAATTCGTCTAAGTGTATTAGGAATAGCATATAAATTACACCTAATGATCTTCTCCAAAGTACTAGTACGTTTCTTGGTAATAAACTAGTACTTAGTGTCCGCTAACTAAAGTATTACACCTCTGAGTTAATACACTTGTTCACTTCCTTTGCCTCTAGGCCGCGGCCTAACTAAGAGATACACCATACAAATTCTTTATGATATGCAAAGTACCGAGACCAAATCTTGTACAACTTTTGGTAATTTAGATTGTTACTTAAGTGGTTTTAACTTTAATACCATGTGTAATCACTTCATGAAACCTGTTAAACACACCATATAGGCTCGTTTTTGTTATGAGAGAACATGGAGAAGCTAACTAGCTATTGGTTCTTTTAAATATCACCTCTCTTACTCACTAAATACTTTTCCATAACTCTTTAAACTCTCTCGCAAGATAAACCATCTCAATTTTTTCTCTATCTCTTTCGGCATAACAATTACCGAACCAATATCACGGACCCACAATTCACTCTATGACACAGGTAGCTTTTAAGATTCGAGTATAAGGGTTATAAAGAGGAACACGAGCTAGGAATTCGGGTATAAGCTTTGGAGCTTTAGGTCAAGGCATGTGTTTTTAAGTGTAAACATATAGGGTTGCTTTATAATCCAAAACCAAGAACTCTAGGACCTTTTGTAAGTCACGACTAAGCCTTTCATGTCATTTTCATTCGTTATATTCTTGTCTAGTGTAATAGTCACGTAAAACTTATGTTAAATAGAGTACGTGGGCACGAGCATGCATGGTTCGACTATGCTGGTTAACGCACCCTATTTAACATTACAAATATAACCTTTGTGGTGGTGTTACACGAATTAAAACATGGTTAACATTCGAGTTAAGGCTTAACTCTCATTTAAAATACTAGAACGAGAACATTGAAGATCATTTGCTTCGTTTGTGTGAAATACACGACAACTATACGTTAACTTCTCATGTAAAGATAATAACTTGACTTGGGAACACGTACATTGGCTTATTAGTCGGAAGCATGTATTAAATCATGACTAATAAGTGGTAACGAGTGCTAAACGAAATTGTTAAAACCCTAGAATCAAAAGCTAAGTAACTAATGACATTATCGGTCTCCTTTGGGTCTCTGGCAGCCCTTGAAGGGAGCTCAACAGGGCCCATCAACCTCGACGGGAGAGGGCCTCTACGACTTATAAATAAGCTCTACAAGCTTATTAGGGACTAAGGGTGCTTATTGAAACTAACATGGACCTTGGCACAAGTGAGAAACATAACCGGACCCTTAACAGGCTTACTAGCCCATTAACATGTCCAAACCGCGAACCATAAGCCACAACAAGCTTTAACAGCTTATTTGTGAGCTTACGGAGCTTATACAAGTTTGAAGGGATTAATGGACTTAAATAGTTGTTAATGGACCAACCTAACCTTTAAAATCCTTTTCGGGTTCCTCTTGGGCCATGAAGCCCAATAAACGAAGTTATTAGTTATTGGATAAGCTGACCAAACATACAGACCTCATTATGATTGAAAACGCCTATAAAATAAGTTGGAAAACTATAAAAACTTTAAACCTATTGGGTTTGAGTTATTGGGCCTCACGTGCCAATAAGCTCGCATAAGCCCTATAAGTTCTCCCGGGTATTTTTAGCCTAAACAAACCTAAATAGCTTAATAAAGGCTATGTGCTTTTTTTAATCTCATTGGACCTTTTAACATGACTTAATTGGACCCTACACGGGTCTTTATAAGGCCAATAAGCTCAATAAGCAAAATAAGTCATCGAGTTAATTCATAGGCTGTACAACTGCTGTATTTGACTTACTGGAACTTAATGAAACATAATGCCACTTGTTAGAACTTAATTAGAGTTAAAATGTGATTTTTACAAGGGACTAAATGTGTCAATTTGCAAACTTAGGGGTTAAAACTGTCAATAACTGATTTTATAAGGTATAGGGGCTATTTCTTTCATTTCTGGACTTAAGGAATGTTTTTTTTAAACATTAATGGACCTAAAGTGTTCACGTTGTAAGTTGGAGGACTAAAAGTGTTAATTTGGAAAACTTAAGGGTTTAAAATGTAAATATTGTATTTTCATAGAACATGGGACTGGTTTTGTAATTAAGAAACTTAGGGTTATTTTTGTGGACGGAATATGTGAATTTTATTTAAACACTTAACGAATCGGACGAGTTATAATATGTTCGGATATTATTCGGTTTTGAACACGACTTAATAAATATGAATATTTATTAACAACGCTTATACGTTTCCCAAGAGCCATCACGTAAATACAAAATACAAAAACAGTGTGCACCACCACACAAGTGATAACTAGTATATAAAAACTCGCAAGATATTGTAGTTTTAGACATAAGTCATTTTGCCTAAGGATTGTAGACCAAAATGGCCTGTAGACTAAGACTGGCCGTATTTACTTAGGTATTTGACGGTGTGATTCAGTTGCCATTCTTGGATATATTTATCGTTTCAGAGGACTATTTACTAAGGTGAGTTCATAGCCCCATGTTTTACAATTATTTAAATGATTTACATCGTTGGGGTGAGAACATGCTTTGTTTTACAAATTGGACGCAAGTGTACATTTTATACTTTGATTACGTGTTTGCCTAAGTAGCGATAACCCACTGAGCCCCATTATCATGAACTGTCAATTGCTAGATTGCGAGCGCGAATGTTATAAATAGATCTATTTGGGATTGACGTCCCCGTTTGGGTGAGTAGCGCTCACTGTGCCGGTCTGCCGGACAACAAACGTATACCATGTCGGATTTGGGATGTTGCGGGTTAGAACATCATTCAGGGGCATTTATTGGCAATTTATTGCATCCATATACGTCGAGCTTCGGTGTCATGAGCTTAGGAAACCGTAATTACTTTTTATGATGCTTGCATCTGTTGCTTAATCGTACACTTGGAAATCTTGCGGTCCTACAATTGATTTACATAAACCTATGAATTCACCAACTTTATGTTGACGTTTTAAGCATGTTTTTCAGGTCAATAAGGCACAAGGTGCGATGATACATTGGAAGTCAATAAGTGAAGAGTCAATATTAAAGATTTGGGGTCTTATTACATTTTGGGGACAATTGTTATAAACCGAAATCTTTATTTATATTGTGGAACAATTTGAAGCCATGAGCTTATGTAACAAACTAGTATTTTGTTAATCTAATGTATCTTTTTCAAACGACACATTTAGTGGTCGTTCTCATATCTTGTACTATTGAACTATGAAGTAACGCCCTCGGATATTCAACATTCCGCTGCGACCCAGATTTGGGAGTGTTACAGAGATAGAAGAGGATAATACATAATTAACTAAATGGATCCTAAAAATATAGACAGTTTTGGAAAATAGTAATTTTGATATTCCGAAAATACCCTTTTAACATTTTAAGTAGTGGTTTAATCTTTCATTTAATTACAAAAATGTCATCTTGCATTGATACGTTTACATCATGCATTATTAGGAGTAAAAAAGTTGGTTCTGTAGGTTATGTACAAAAAAATGGTTCTGCAAAGAAAATCCCACTAAAAATATATGTGTCAAATTTGTTAAAAAAACTTGAAAAAATAGGAGGTAATTAATAAAACTTTAGTGGTTTTTTAATTTAAATAAATTATATGGAGCTAAGTGTAAATTTATAGATTTACAAGTTTTATTATAATTTAAAAAATAAATAAATAATCCCTTAAACTTTATACCTTTAGATTTTATATTTTAAAATACAACAAACGTAAACAATCTTTTACTTCCAAACAAAGATTTAACAGTATCTAAACACATTCCAAATCTACCCGAAGACTTTTTGATAGATTTTTCATTGTCGGCTTGAAATCATATTGTACAACCAAATAAAAAACACTGAAGCACATAAAATATCATAAATAAAGAAAAATAGTTTTCTAAACTATTCATTGATTGGTTCGAAAGAATTGCATTTTTTTTCTTTTGATTTAATACGTACTAAAATTCTAACATTTAAATTTCTCAAAAAGTTTTTATTCCATTGACATGTGTGTATGTCTATAAATCATACACAACTATCTGAGCCACTTTTATATCTTAAAAAAGTGTTGGTGACGGAAAAATGAGTAAAACTCTTTTTATATTTGTATATGTATTGAAGATATACAATAGGTAAATCTTTATTTAACCAAAACATATTGTATGCACGAAACATAATACTTATTTGAGTTTTTAGTTATCTATATTCTCTAAATATTGACGATTTTGATATATCAACTTGATGCTTTTAAATTCGATTGCGAAGCTAAAATTATTGTACATGTTTTAACATAAAGTATGACCATGAAATCTAAGTATAGCTGACACACTCATGCAACTATAATCATAAAACATATACAATATCAACTGCATACCCAACAGCAAGAATACTAGTTTTTCAAAGTGGAGGTCAATGTTTCGAATATAACGAGGAGAAAATTAATCCCCTTATAGTCTCGGAGGTTCACTTGAGCCGACTCCGGTCTACCTTAAAGGGTAGTTTCGCTGGGATTAGTCGGCTCACAATGTCGAGTCAGAAAATAGGTAAATCAAAAGAAAAAAAATTACTAATTATCCTCATGTTCATATAATATATAAAAGATTTAATTAATCTATTCTCTTCATATGATTTCGATAATACTCTATAACATAACTTATAAAACAGAAAAAAAAATATTATACACATATTTAAAAAAGAAACATAATGTTTAAGCCCCGTGCGTGTACGAGCATTAAAACTAATGTAAATATAATATTTTTTTCAGTTGGAATTAATTATTAAATGAATAAATAATTAAAATTATCTGATTTGGGTTATTCAGTTTTGTTTTCGGTTCGGTTTAATTCAAGTTTTTTAACAACATAGAGTTGCATCAAAACGACATGTAAAGATCATCATCTATTATGGCTAAATGTATATGTTAGTAGAGCAGTAACAATGTCCACTAATCTGTGTTCCCAAAGTTATATATCAAGAGAGCAAAAATAAAGAACCAAAACTTACAAAAGTCATGTTTTCCAAGTTATGTTTTTCGAAAAGTTAAAAAAAATACGTCAAAATTTCCTTCTCAAGTGTACCTCTGGAGTTGGAAAATTTTGGAAAGAAACTAATTCGAAAAATGATATGCATATGGATGTATTATTATTTTACGCTTTTTTCTACCCGACGCGTGCAAAATAAAAACAGTTTCTTGTCTCTAGGTCTGTTTTCTTCCACTTTCTTTTCTTGATTCTAAGGTTATAATTTTGATTGGCTTATCGGATCTTCACGGTATGTATGTATATTTGTATCTACAAAAATCTATTGTAAAAATACGAAATAAAAATTAATCATGAAAACAAGTTGAGTGCAGCACTAGGTGGTGGATATATAGACCGGTGGCAACAAATGCTTTGCCACAAGAGTTTACACATACATTGTTGACAAAAACCTGTTACAGTACGAGTTATACCTACTTTCACTATGTTTACTTGAAAAAAAGTGAATAACTATTTTACCTGAAATATTAAATACGTATTAAAAATATTAAGGCTCAAACTTTTGATTTAAGCATACAAAATACTCATCAAAGTAATTCAAGCAAAAACTAATAAACTCCAGTTAACTTTTTCTGGAGGGAAAATAATTTACAAACGAAATTATAGGAAAACAAATTTACAAGATAAGGCGAGATCAACATAAATCATTTTTAAAAAAATTAAATGGGTAAATTCTAACTATTTATTTATTTATTAAAAAAACATATTTTCACAATTTTTTTTAAAACAACATATCTTACGAACAGTAAATAATTAAGCTTCGAAAAATACACCGTCGCGACGAGTTTAGTTTTATCTTTCCAGTAGACATGGCACTTTGATATACTTTCGACGATTTTTTAGTGTTAAAATTTTCGCTCAAAAAAATCACACGTTATTTGTAAAATCACTTGTGATTTTTTTACAGCATAAATAAATAACTTTTTCTTATTATTAATTATTATTTACATAGTGGTGGAAGACAAACAAGCAACACGCCGCTAACCGTTTTTTATTGCAAATATAATTTTTTTGGAAACCACATTTGCGGATCTATGTGTCATAATATTACTATTCATAACCCGTTAGACTCTGTTGAGTAGGTTCACCGTCTCAGGTGCAAGAAACCAAAGGTATCAAATGCGAAATTTAAAAAAATCACGTGTGATTTCATAAATCATATTTTTATCTTTCAGTAGACGCTCACGTTGATATATTTGCGATGATTTTTTAGTATTTAAGTTTTCGCCCAGAAAAATCACACGTGATATGTAAAATCTCTTCTGATTTGTTGTTCTAAAAATCAAGAGTGATTTCATAAATAGCATGTAATTTCACAAATTCACATGTGATTTTTAAAGTAATAAATCACCTGTGATTTCATTAATCGCATGTGATTTCACAAATTCACATGTGATTTTTTGAATCACATTGATTTTTTGGGCGGAAAGTTAAAAATAAAATCCGTCGAAAGTATATAGAATTGTTCATCTATAGAAAGATAATTTAGTTATCGTCGCGATAGTATAATTAGTTTTGCGTAACAATTAACGATTTCAAGATATTTTAAATTATAAAGAGAGAATGAAAATGAGTTTTTAATTTAATGTGAAAAATATAAATGGTTAGCATCTTCCCATTTAATCTTTAAGGGCTCGTTTGGTTTGTAGACGAGTTTAGGATTTAGATTTAGATTAGGATTATGATTTGAATTTGGTATTGGTTTTGGAAAGAGAAATTATAATTATTTAATATTTTTTATATTCAAATTATAATTAAAAATAATATTTTAAAACAAAAACTATTCTTTTATAAATTACTACTTCCGTCTCATTTTTATTGTTCATGTTTTCTTTTTGAGATGCCCAATTTAAATGTCCACTACTAAAAATAGATAGGGAATTGTGATCAAGTTTACTATATTATCCTTGTTTGAAATTAATATTACAAACTTCAAAGAAGATTTTAATTAATTAGCTAAGGGTAAAACTGTCATTCTGTCAAAAAGTAAAAAAGATAAAGCATTAATAAATGCATTTTTCTTAAACTGTGTGTTTTTTATCGGGGGACAATAATTTTGAGACGGAGAGAGTAAGAAAAAAAAAGAGATAAAAGCAAGAGGGCCCACCACCTTTTTAAAAAACAGTACATAAAAATCGGATGGTTCCTGAATCAGAAATCTAAAATTTCAACCAAACATTTATTTAATGTCTTGTCAAGATAATATTCATGCCAAAATAGGCAAACAAACACACCCTAAAGTGTTTTTCTTTTCACAAGATAAAATAATATGCATGTGACTCACATTCTACATAACTTTCTGAAAGGAAAAAAGGTATAACTACAAGTTAAAAACAAAAATTATAAAAAAACGTGTAACTGAAAGTATTGTCCCCTGAAGTTGGGTTGGGATTAGACTTATAAATTTACAGTATAATACAACGTTTGAATGATGGGTTAGAAATATTTGGCCATCTTTAAATCTAGAATGAGAAAATAGGTTTCGATCAATCATGTGGCACACTTTCAAACATTTTATTGAGATGGTATATATACTTATAAGAGTTAAGTACATTTTTGGTCCTTGTGGTTTATAGCAGATTTCACTTTTGGTCCAAAATTCAATTTTTTTTTGTTTTTGGTTCGAATTTCAAGTTTCGTTTCACTTTTGGTCCATTTTGATGTTGACTGTTAGTTTGACCCGTTAAAAAGTATAAAATGACTAAAATACATTCGTTTTGGCAATGAAAATGACTAACGTACCCTCTTTCCATTCTTTATTATTATTATTATTTATCATTATAATAATAATAATTATTAAATAAATATGATATTTACAAAAAACTTATTATTATTATTATCTCCTTCAACAATCTTCGACTGTGGGCGATCTACTCGATCTTCTCGTTCCTGATTCGTCTCCTTCAATAATCTCGTTTGAATTAGGCGATCTCCTTTAACATCCTTCGATCTGTTCGATCTCGATCGCTTCTTTGTCACATGTCGTATCTTCATAACAGGTTCTCGGTTTCGAGTTGTTTGAGTCCTGTCTTCGTAATTGGTTGCATCTTCACCACAACCATGAAAACGTCGCCACTACTATGAAATATTGGGGTTACGGTTGGTGTTTTTGTGTAAAATTTGAGGGTTTGGAATTTTTGTTTAAATTGAATATATTTGTTGACGGGTTAGTATTTTGAGGGTGTTTGACTAGAGATTAGGTGACAGATGTGGGGGATAGGAAGCGGGTGTGAGCTGCAGTGGGGGTTCTGGTGATGGTGTTCTGGGTTTTTGATTTTTCGGCGAGATCGTTTTTCCGGCGAGCAAAAGGGTTTGTTATACTCGTTCTTCCATTTATGACGAATGGAAGCCTAGATAACCGATTATATCCCGACTCACCATTAGCTTCAGGTCATCAGATCTTGTGAGTGATGATATGTAGCGATATAGCAGAAGGAATGGCTTATGTTCATCACCATTCACCAATAAAAGTGATACATTGTGACTTGAAATCGAGTAATATACTTTTGAATGATGACTTCACAGCTAGTACGAACCATAAGAGACGAGTTACTAGTTGGAGATGGGCATCTTGTGTACACAAAAGTTGCCATTTGCTTCGACCATACTGCAACATTTGCTTCGTCTCTCGGGATATCGTCTTCGACCATAAGTATTGATGATTAGCATCACCATTGTTCTATTGTAGATTTGTGTGCCCCAAACAACTTTCTTACTAGTAAATGGGGTGTTTGGGTAGCTCTTTTAACATCTTAGAGAGTTAGGGTTTTTAATTTTTATAAATTGTGATGATAGGTTGTCGTTGTTCCTGCTGCATTACTCGATTCTTGATGCAT
Source organism: Tanacetum coccineum (assembly GCA_026074375.1). NCBI lineage: Eukaryota > Viridiplantae > Streptophyta > Magnoliopsida > Asterales > Asteraceae > Tanacetum > Tanacetum coccineum. The sequence continues at coordinate 87,453 of BQNB010008994.1, forward strand.
GTTCTTGGATTTTGTGATTTATGTTTGATATGAGAAGAAATGAAAAGCCTCATGTTTTGTAGTAATAAATAATAGAGAAAAAGGATAGAGTTTAAGTTAGTGGGACCCACTGGCTTTTTCTAATTAAACACAATGAAAAGACAAAAATACTCTTCTATTAAACAGTCAAACAAGTCAGACTGATAGAGTTAACGGAATTGAACCAAAAGTGGAACGAAACTATGTGTTTCAGACCAAAAGCAAAACTTTTTTAAATTTTTGACCAAAAGTGAAATCTGCTACAAACCACAAGGACACAAAATGTACTCAACTCTTTTTTCTTTCTATGGAGCGATCTTTTTTTTCCTAATCCGTCACTAAACATTCAAATTTCGTACATTGTGTGTAGCTGTGACCTGCTTGATCTGCTGCAACAGGTTAAGCTAACGATCGTTTAGTTTATTATTGCATCGTTAGTCCTTTATATTAACGACCGTTTATAATTAATTGAAAAAATGATTTTTTTTAAAGTCGCTTTTATCTTATTATTTTTAAAATTTATACACGTTTTTTTACACGTTTTTATACACGTTTTTTTACACGTTTTTACGCATGTTTTTATACACACATTTATATACATGTTGTTATACATGTTTTTACACACATTTTATGCACGTTTTTATTCACATTTTTAAAATGTTTTAATACACACGT
>BQNB010008995.1:0-26738 GCA_026074375.1 Tanacetum coccineum
TTTATACTCAATCCGGAAGAGGATGATGTTGAACCAGGGGTGGTTTTTGGAAGATCATTCTTGCGTCTAACCAAGGCAATTGCTGATTTCAGGACTGGAACTGTTACAATATACCCCGAACTTGATCCGTTCTTGGTTAGTTCTGAAGAAGAAGAAAAGATTAGTGATGAATGGGATCTCTTAATAGACGATCTTGACTTTGGGGATATCCTAGATATTGAAGGAGTTGATGTTCCACCGTTCGTATGTAAGATGGGGAAAAATAGTAGGAACAAAAGGTGGCAGTTAGAGAACTACAAATTGACCAATTATGATATAGGACCCTCGATGTCTACTGGGAAACCATTGACTCAGGAGGAAGCTGAAAGAGAAGCGTTGGCTATCAGTATTTGTGAAAGATACTCTCTACTGAAGGAGGAGAGACCTGAAATTGAGACTATCACCTATAGTGACAAGTATAAGAAGATACTTGACATGATTTGTTTGGACAAGATGAAGCTAGATGGAATGGACAAAGAGGAAGAAGAAGCCATAATCAAAATCAAAGGAGAGGCTTTAATAGAAAAGATGATCCTGGAGCATTTGTGATTCCGATCCGACTGGAGGGTAAGATCAACCTCAATCCATTGGCCGACACTGGCTCGGATATCAATACAATGCCATACCGTATTTAAAAAGAGCTAGGCAAAGAGGAAGTACATAATGTAAAGAAGGGGATCACGATGTTGAACCATTCGAAGGCAGAGCCTATAGGGCTTCTGAAAGATGTTTTGTGCCAGGTGGGTGTAATCACCATCATAGAAAAAGTTCTCTTCTTGGACATGCCAATTGATAGGGATACACCGATCCTGGTGGGAAGAGGATTTTTGTACACTTGTGACAGCATACTAAACATGATAGACAGGATCACGTCCACTTTTGATGGAATCTGCCATCAAACATTTCGTGCAGCCCAAACAAGCTTGTACACTGCAGAAAGCGACAGTGATGATGAAGAAGAGTATGAGATTCAAAGAAACAAATTTGGATTACCAATATACAGACCAAAACCTGCTAGGTATTTAAACTGTAGTGATTCGTTGGACCGGTCTCTAGCTTTACCGGAAGTGTTGAATCCGTTCAAAAAGATCTGTGTCTGGAAGAAAGTAGTTAGTTTTCTTGGATCGTTGCGTGTCACATTGCAACATGCTGAATGGAAACCCGATTACACTGGATGTTTTAACAGAAAGGAGGATAGTGATGGACAGTGGCATGCCCAGATTAGATTGACCGATCCATATGGAAATATTTATGACAAAGGTTTCGTAACAAAGAAGACGACTAGGAAATTAGCAAAATATCACAAGTTGAGTGACATCATGTCACCCAACAGGTTTCAGGGCTGATACACCAGTACCACGTTTGGAATAAAAGAGTGACTATATACTCCTGTTTTTTCAATGTTGAGTCAAATAAATCAATTGTATAAATCCATAATGGATTACATTGATCTACGAACATTAGTCCGATAGATATTAATATTAAAATAGTCAGTTTTGATGGATTGAAATAAAAAATTATATTTATAATTATAATTGTATTTAAGTTATAAAACGTACAAGATAAGTTTGGATTACATATATATATATATATATATATATATATATATATAATAAAAAGGGGAAGTACACCGCACTTCTATGAAGTGCGCCGCACTTTGTGACAGTTTCATATAAAAACTTATAAAACAAGATTTTACATCTTATAAAAACTTACACACCTAAAATAAACTGTCGGGTTTTGCACACAAATAGGAGAAAAGTTTCAAAACATCAATCCATCAAGTTTTTAATCATGCCTGGGTATGTTAATTTCACCCTTTAACTTGTTTCTTATCAATTTATTCACTTTCTTGTTCATTAGGGTTGTTTATAATTATATTGGGAAAATCAAATCCATGCCTATTATGTATAATTAACCCATAGAATTATGCTATTTAAGAGTTGTTAATCAAATGTATGTTGAAATTGTAATAAATCTGAAAAAGACTGTTTACGAATATGTATTTATTTTTAAAATAACTTGTTGAAAATCATAAGAAAATTCAAAATTGTTTATCTCGCCCAGAAAGTAAGCCGGTTTTAATAGAAAACTGGCGCACTTAGCTATTTTTCTAGGAAGTGCGCCGCACTTGTAAGACCAGAAGCTCACATAACCTTTAAAAACCTACTGGAAACCCATCCATTGATACTAATTGTTTTCTAACATCAGTATATACTTTATTGTGGATTGTTTTTGATGTGTAGACAATTAGAAAACATGATGATGAAGCGGGATCATCAAGACCCAAACGCTCTAGACAATACGAAACCATGGAGGTGGTATTGCTTCCACAAGTTTATTATGAATTCTTGCAATGGGAAGGGTGCAACAAAGATACAAAGTCAAGGTATAACACTAAATTAGCCCACTTACTCCCTAGGTATATCTACTCACCGTGTGTTGTAAATTGGGATGTATTAAATAGAATAGGTTATGGTGAAGACATCTTATGGAATGTTAAGGATAAATTTATGTGAGGCTGGGACTAATGAAGAAATATTTACTTATGTGGTGTGGATTGGAGCTTTTAACATTAATGAACCAATTTATTCTGAGCTTTGCCATGAGTTCTATTCAACCTATGAATTTGATGAAGTTTATGCTAATGATGTGTTGAAAACCAAGAAGATTATCTAGTTTAGACTTGGTAGCCGTGCTCATAGTTTGACTTTGTTGAAGTTTGCTCGAAGATTAGGACTATATCATTTTGAAGAGCTTGATGAGGAAAGTTTTGATGTGTACTTTTAAGAAGGTTTGCGTAGTGATGAGCATTTTAACGCTCAAGAGTATTGGTTGAGCATCAGTCGAGAGGAAAACTTGAGTTTATCTAGGAGTCACGCTGCTACTATAAGGAACTCAGTTTTGAGGGTGTTACACAAAATGATCACTTATGGATTATGTCAGAGGACAACTGGGTATGACAAGATACAGAAAAATGATTTGTTGTTATTAAGTATGTTTGATGCTAGACATCAAAACGGGTATGCAAATGTTGCTTAGTTTATTGCGAGATGGATGAAGAGAAAAGGAGCTGGTACTTAGAGAGATAGTATGATTTGCTGCGGATAGTTTATCACAAAGATTGCTAGGAAGGTAGGGTGTTGAGTGATGAGGTGATAAGGAGTTTAAGTGCTCTGATTTATTGTAGAGATTTGGATACTACTACACTTAGGGAGTTGATCGACTCTGAGGGTAGACTGATTCCAAAGGCTCTACGACCAAATGTACCGAGAGTTGCTATTCCTTGACCCCCGAGAGCATCGATGCAGGACTTGTTTGAAAGGATGGGTAGCATGGAGATACAACAAGGAGCGATCGAGAGGATGTCTTATAGGAAGTCTTATCATTGGGATAGATATGCTAGGGTATTTGAGCACATGGCTGGGGTTTACAGCGTTCCACTGCAGGGAGCTTACAACCAACCAGGATATGCTTAGCCGCAGTATGATTAGTATAATCAACAGTTCCAACCTCAGCAGCAGCAGCAGTCGGTAAATGTTCAATTTGTAATCCATAACAAAAATTGTTTTTCCAAGGTCTTTCATATGAAATTCTTTCTTTAAGCATTCAACTTACTTTGTAACCTCTCGTGGAGTTATGATAATATTCAAACCATCAACATACACAACAGTTATGAAATATTAATGTTCTTATCTTTTTTATAAAAATGCATTGGCAAATAGAATCATTTTTTTGTACCCCTCCTTTAATAAATATTCACTAAGGCGATTGTAACACATATGCCCAAAACATGATTAATTCAATACAATCAAGTAGTGTTCTCGAGAACTTTTCTTATAAGCTTTAAGCATAAAATTCACTAGTATGCTTCATGCATTTTATCTCCTGTAATAAAAACTCTACATCACATGAGCTCTATTCATTTATCTTTTAGACGCAAATCAATTATTTGTCGTATTGCCAGACTTAAACAATATTATAATACATTATTAGATCCACCACATGTGAACATGTATCAACATGATAATTTTTAAGTCTTTGAGAAAATATACGTGTGCCATCACTTGTATCTTATGCTTGATATAATTTCTCTTTCTCATAAAGACCAATGCATATACAATAAGAATAATACATTTATGTATATGGACTTTCTAAGTCTCAAACACATGCTTCATCAGAAGAGACTTCAATCATTCATTAGTTACTTGCGTCATTGAATTTTGGCCATTCATCAATCATTCCTCACATTCATTTTAGCGTATATTATTTATTTACGTATTCATTTTTCGGTGCATTATCATATAAAGCCATCGACTACGATTTCGTTTCTTTTTGATTCCACATTCACTAGACATTGCACGAATAATCTAGAAATGCTTATTCAAATGTGTAATAAGCTAGAAGAAAGGAATAAGCAAACGAAAATAAAGAAAAACAAATAAGTCGAGGCTTATATTGATCTATAAGCTTATATCTATGTCAAATAAGCTACACGAATTCTTATTTGACTAAGGAAATAAGCTAGGAAAGAAATAAGCTAAAATAGCTTATTAGAAAGTAAACATAAGCTTAATAGCTTATTTTTAATCTTATTTGACGTGGCTTATAAAAGAGTTATAAGGTCTATTCAAATAAGCTATGTTATAGCTTATTTGAGTATCTTATAAGATTTAGATAAGCTAAGAACAATAAGCCAGAAATAAGCTTATGAGAAGCTTATGTTTGGTAAGCTAGAACTTAGAAGGAAAAGAGAATAAGCCAAAAGTAATAAGCATCCAAACTCTAACATCATTACATTACCAATAATCCAAGGAGTTTACAATAAGCTTTTGAAATAAGTTGAATACAAAACTTAATAAGCTGAAAAAATGCTATTACAAAGTTTAAAAAGAACGTAACTTAAAAAGAAAAACAAACGAGTAGAAAATTTTATGAAAAAGGATAATTTAAGTTGGGGAGCGTGTGGCTTTTAAATACCCAAAGAATTACAATTCAACCCTCGGGATCCATTCACATCGTAACTGCCAGCACCATAAATGCCTGATCCTCCTATCGCGTGCCTCCACGTGGAGATGCCAGCGCATTAATACCTCTTTCCTCTAATGATAGAGCTCCTAAGGAATTCTTATCTACTCAAATAGAACGCATATTCATTTCTTTCTTTTAAACTGTTTGAGCGAAATTGAGAAGTAAAATAGGAGCCACGTGTACGATTATTACTCGCCAATATAAAATATAGTGGGAGAGCACGTGATTCTCTTTTATTTATTTAAGGGCACGTGATCACCTATTACTCCTTCACTTGGTCTCATTTCATTGTAGGCATTTGATTTGTATTATTTTCATGTTGGGCCGAATCCTTTCATGGGTCTGGATTTACAATTGGACCGAGTCTTATCTAACGCTTGGATCGAGTAATGTACCACTTAGTCTTGGGCCATAGTTTGTTACAAATAAGTATGGGTCGGCCCAACCCATATAAATGGTGTCGGGCCGGCCCAATGAAAGATGAAGGCACCGTTGGACTCGGATTATAGTGCTCTTACCAATGGTATGCTTGGGGACATTTCACGACTTTATCTTGATTTTGATATTTGAGCACTCATGATGGAAACGAACCCGTATTTACCCGTTTTTGCATTGTTTCCAATTCGTATTACCTGCAAGACATAAAAATACCAAACAAGCATATATGAAAGATAATTATCCATATTTTAGCATTTTTAGTCTGATTAATAGTGTTTACGGGGAATAAATGATGTGTGTTAAAGCACACATCAAACTCCCACACGCTAAGCCATTGCTGGTCCCACACGCAATGTAAATAAAATACGCCTGGAAATAAATAATTTTATCCCCCTTTAACTTATGACCCCTCACAATCAAGCAAGAACAGAAAAGGTCCATTAAAAGGTTTAAAAATCTTTTATTACGAAAACGCCCCCGTTTTAACCACTTATTTAAAATAAAAGATAAAAACAAAGATAAAATTTTAATAAAATTTATTTTAAAAGGCTTTAAGAATGGGAGTTCGTCATCCTTGACTTTTCACAATCCTCAAAACAAGCTTAAAACAAAATCACAGATAAATATAAGATTAGATGCTAACACTACTCATAAATGCTAATTGTGTAAGTAAAAACTTAACTTTTCGCTCCCTTATTCCTAATTACTCTAAAGATTTTTATTATTATTAGTGGTGACAAATGAATTATGGCCTTATTTTTATAAAGTAAACCCGGTTTAGACCATAATTAGTTTGAAATCATTTCTTAAAGAGACGATATGGTGAGAATAAGGTCCACATTAAGGTTCTAATTTCACATGATTTAGGGGTTATCCTTTTTATTTCATCCAAAAAAGCTCAACTACGAGTCCAAAGACAGAAGCTTTATTTAGATAACCCAGAGTCAAAATTTGGCTTTATTATTATTATTATTGCAACATTATTAGGCCTCGGTCCTTTAAACAACTAACACATCGAGCGTCCTAACCGACAAGAGCCAGTAGTCTTATTTCGACCTCGGTAATTTCCTCGACCTTTTTGAAGGCTGCAACATCAGTTGTGAGCCGGCAAGATGCAACAAACTTTTATAAGTCTCAGATTATTATTCTTACTATGGGCTTTCTTTTGAAGACTGCCACATCGGTTGTGAGCCAGCAAGAGACAGTAAACTTTTATCAGCCCACAGTTTTTATTATTATTACCTCCACCCTGTAAATGACTACTACATCGGTTGTGAGCCGGCAAGAGGTAGTGGTCTTATTTCAGCTTCGGTTTATTACATTATTATTAGCCAAATTTCAAGTCTTGTGGTCATTTAATAACTGCCACATCGGTATGCGAGCTGACCATTGTCCAGGAGTCTATTTCTCCACAACATTGACAAAACCTCGATGTGTACCATACTTTCACCAGAAGGAATCTCTACGAAGGGATCTAAACTAAGAATCGCAAAAACCAAAGTAACTTTATTTTTATTAAGCTGGTGGGAGAAAAAAGCTACAATTAACCTCTATGAGCTCTAATGAGTTCCAACTACTCCATATCCAACTCTATCATTTTTCGTTCTTTGCAAAATTTTAAAGTTTAGCAAATGCTTAGTCTCGAAAGCTAAGGGAAAATCTAGAGTGAAACACTCGGTCAAGTCAAAAGCTACCTTAGTTCTACAGGCCTACTTATTACATACATTTCTATATTTTTATATTTCTTGACATCTATTGTTTAGTATATATTTAATTTTATATATTCTTTATATAATATATATATATATATATTATATTATATATATATATTTTTATTCTTATTATATTTATATATATATCTGTACGTATGTATATTTCATAATAAAACAAGTATATTTTAAAAATTTTGGTCAAAGGGGTTGCATGGGAACTTATATAGGCGCAGGTGATGATCAATTTCGATAGAAATCCCCCCCCCCACCCCTCCACACTTAGAATGGAAAACAATGCCTCAATGGTTAAAAAATGTCATGTTTTTCCCCACACTTAGTGAATGATAAAGGCAAATGCGAAAAACAAATTCAATGTGCGAAAGGGGATACATTCATATAAAAATATCATGGATCGAGGGATTCCAATATAAGCAGAAGATCGAAGACGGAGAATGGAGGATTGAAAACACAGCAAGGGCTCTTCACGATCTTAAGGAATCATGCAAAAAAAAACGGCTACACAAACCTAAAAAGACAGCACGCCCCACATTTGGGCTATAAAATCTCACACTTATTTATTTAGAAATTAAAAAGAAGAAAAGACACATTTGCTCCCCTAGAGCAGCTTGTTTTTGTGCGAGTCTCTAGCTTGACTCTCCCTATATCATCGATATATTAGGGACGAAACATGTGGAAGAGCAAATCTCAATCGGACTTTCATTCAAGATGTTTAGATAAACATTGAAGCACATGAAAGTTCCACTCCGATGAGATACACTGACTCAAGACTAAAAACGGGAATGCCAGGGTCAAAAATGGGTCTTTTTAACATCCACGGGGATGAGGATAAGTAAAGGAGATTTTCCACCTCAGATTAGGTGAATTAAGGATAAATATTTCGTATACTTATGTGAGGGAAAGATAATGGCGATCCTCAAAAGGTAATTTCAAATATGTTGGAGAAAAAATTATCTACTAAATCCCGAGGTTCTAAAACTTTGTCCTCGGTATCTAATCATATATTATCTAGTGTTCATCTTTAAGCTTCAGGGTCATGATCTTTAAAAAAAATAGGGAGGGAGAATTAGGGGATAGTGTCATCAATAAGTTAACTCTTCAAGATAGATTTTATCTCCCTCTAAATCATGACTAACCTACTCTTAATATCCGTAGATATATCCAATTTTGAAAAGCAGCGATTTCATTAATTACGCCTCCTGAGTCGGGAAACAATCTTCCTCATGAGCATCAGAGAATGAGGAGTTGTGTCGTAACAAAGCTGCGGACTCATCATGGTTCGGAATCATAAGAATTCCTTACTTTGATGTTATTCTTAACATCCTCTTTATTTTTTATATAAGTGGATTTACGTCACTAGAGATGTATTTGTCATCGAATTCGAAAAAGTAGTTCGAGTAAATTTTAACTTTATCTTCCGGAACGTCATCATCGGATAGTGACTTGTCATCACTAGAGGTACAATCATCATTTGAATCGAAGAGAGGGTTAGAGAAAGTCACAGATTTTTCCTCATAAACGTTAATGAGAGAGAAATTATTACACGAAGGTAAATCACATTCACGATCACGATAGGATGTATCCTCGGACTAACTTGAGATTGGAAAAGGTCCTCATACTAGGACTTAATGAATTTGTCCGATTCCTTTTCAGGAATAGTGCGAAGATGCTCATCCTCTATTATGAGAGAGTCCGTAATCGGTAAGTCGAGTGTGATTGCAATTGACAGAGGAAGTTCAGAAATAATATCTCTTAAAGGAATAGAACTTTCCTCGTTATCGTCATCATCGTCATCATAGAAAATAGGAGGCTTCCAATATTGAGAACTAACTTTAGCTGCATGCTCATCTTGTTTTAGTTGAATTGCCAGTTAAAGAAATTGCAAATCATTAAAAAGTTTGATGTTGCTATTCTTGTATATTCTTTGGTTGATTTTGCACTTATTCCTACAACTTGCTTAAATTGTAAGAAATCTCTCTCAACTAGCAATAAAAAGCCCATACTCTTTTCTTTAGGAGGTATTTGATCATACTTCTTTAAAAAGGCTTGTATAGCTTCCATTAGATTTTCTCTAGTTTGCAACATTTCCGTACTCGTTTCTTGAGGGGGTTGATGAACGACGGAATACTGCGGGGGTTGGAATTGGTCAAAACCGGAATAGTTAGGCTCAAAATAGTTTTGATTCATCGGTTGACATTGAAAACTTTCATGAGGACCCCCTCAGTCTTCACAATTAGGATATTGTTGTGGAAAACTCAATGAATTTTGTGGATAATAATTATCACTAAAGTTTTGATTATAGCTCGGTTCCTACTCATAGACAAGCGGGAACCGTGGTGGACAATCATAACCATGGTGAGAATCATTCCCATATAATTCACACAAGTATGATTCGTACTGTGGTTGTGGAGGGTGGTCAGAAAAATTTGGAGGATCATTGAAAGAATTCGGAATTAGATCATAAGCGAATGAATCTCCATCTCCAAAACAGCATACAAAACAAACTTCATCCATATAATTTCTTCTACACCGCACACAAGTACACCGTTGAAAAATATCACCAAATGGGCCTCCACACTTAAAATAACTACGTGGGGTGAATGTCGACATAAGAATTAAAGAAATAAGATGATAAAGAAGATAAGAATTAAACAAAATAAGAGGATAAATGAGAATATTTTTATATTTGTATAAAGATAATAAAAATAAAAATAAAAATACAAAATATTTTTGGAATTTTTTTAATTCTTATTAAAGAAAAAGGTAAAAAAATAAATTATGAAGAAAAAATAATTTTGGTTTTTTTATTTTTAATAAATATGAAAATAAACTTCTGAAGAAAAGATTTTCATGGCACTAACTATCAAAACATCTCGTGTAGATCGTACATCTCTCCCTGCAGCGGTGCTAAATAACTGATTCGTAAAATAGAATAATATTTATTATATATATATATATATATATTTATATTATCATTATATATATTATATAATATATATATATAAACACAATAGTTAATTATCTTTAAAGAGTATCCCATTTGATATGACAATTACTTGAGGACACGTAATGAGTTAATCTCCCGGATGTCGTGTCCCGACGAGAGATGAATTTGAAATTCACGAGAATGTTTCGTTTGATGCTTGGATGACAAATATTTTGGTTTTGGTTTTGAACTAAATATAAATAACTACTAAAAACTAGATTATATTTAATTAAACAAATAATGAAAGCAATTAAATAAAAAGGAACTTTATAAATGATATGTTGCTAAGTGATGTGAAAAGTTCATTAAGTGTGAATTAAGGTCTATTAACGAATTAATTTCCTTTGAAAATATAATTATCTCACAACATTGGTTTATTTTGACAAAAATCTCTCAAAAAGTTATTAATTACCAGATGTGTAGTTTGATTATTTTTTCGGCTTTTGCCCTTCAAAATATTCAAACTATAAATCTAAATAATTGAAGATTATTAATTAATTAAACCTTTTTCAAATCCACACTTAATTCCCAATTCACAATTTCACTTATCAAGCACTAATTAAACTACTCGCTACTCATAATGATCAAATAAGCAAAGCAAAACATTTTATACTAAACTACACTAATGAATTGAAAAAAGGATAGAAAATGGAACCGAATTGAAGAGCCACAAATAAACGATAACCACCCGATTTATTTAGCTAAAGCAAATAATCAAATTCGGTCTAGCTAAATAAACCCTTAAGCTCCACGCCTCATGAGTTGACCGGTACCGTAACAAGCAAACATTAACAAACTGTTAAATAAAAAATAGTTCATAAATCAATTTCCACATTTACTAAATCTGCTTCCTACTAGGCCCGAACGCAGCCCAAATACCACACTTGGCCCAATATCCAAACGTGATCCAGTAGTAAATTTTACAAACCGAAACAGGGCCCAAAGAGGGATTTTTAGTACTAGCTTAACAACAAAAATTATTAGGACGGAACTTTACAAAGCAAAATACTAAATTGAATAAGTAGAACATTCAAATAGCTACCACTAGTCCTCAAAACGGCATATGTAAACCAAAAACTATTAAGCACTAAGAATAAGCCTTTTTAAATATTCAACTTAATGAGATCTAAACTAATAAGCAATAACTGAAACAATAAGCTAAAATAAAAACAAGCTAACATGAAACATCTTATTTAAAACACGAATCAACAAGCCCATGGAAATCAAATAAGCAAAATCTTATTGAAGTTATAAGCTAAAAAGACTAATTCGAATAATCTAGAAATGCTTATTCAAATGTGTAATAAGCTAGAAGAAAGGAATAAGCAAACGAAAATAAAGAAAAACAAATAAGCCGAGGCTTATATTGATCTATAAGCTTATATCTATGTCAAATAAGCTACACGGATTCTTATTTGACTAAGGAAATAAGATAGGAAAGAAATAAGCTAAAACAACTTATTAGAAAGTAAACATAAGCTTAACAACTTATTTTTAATCTTATTTGATGTGGCTTATAAAAGATTTATAAGGTCTATTCAAATAAGCTATGTTATAGCTTATTTGAGTATCATATAAGATTTAGATAAGCTGAGAACAATAAGCCAAAAATAAGTTTATGAGAAGCTTATGTTTGGTAAGCTAGAACTTAGAAGGAAAAGAGAATAAGCCACAAGTAATAAGCATCCAAACTCTGACATCATTACATTACCAATAATCCAAGGAGTTTACAATAAGCTTTTGAAATAAGCTGAATACAAAACTTAATAAGCAGAATAAAAAATGCTATTACAAAGATAAAAAAAATGTAACTTAAAAAGAGAAAAAAAAACGAGTAGAAAATTTATGAAAAAGAATGAATCAAGTTGAGGGAGCGTGTGGCTTTTAAAAGCCAAAGAAATTGCAATTCAACCCTCGGGATCCATTCTCATCGTAACCGCCAGCACCATAAATGCCTGATCCTCCTATCGCGTGCCTCCACGTGGAGATGCCAGCGCATTAATACCTCTTTCCTCCAATGATAGAGCTCCATATGGGATTCCTTATCCACTCAAATAGAACGCATATTCATTTCTTTCTTTTAAACCGTTTGAGCGAAATTGAGAAGTAAAAGAGGAGCCACGTGTACGATTGTTACTCGCCAATAGAAAATATAGTGAGAGAGCACGTGACTCTCTTTTATTTATTTAAGGGCACGTGATCACCTATTACTCCTTCACTTGTTCTCATTCCATTGTAGGCATTTGATTTGTATTATTTTCATGCTGGGTCGAATCCTTTCTTGGGCCTGGATTCACAGTTGGACCGAGTCTTATCTAAGGCTTGGATCGAGTAATGTACCACTTGGTCTTGGGCTAGTGTTTGTGACAAATAAGTATGGGTCAGTCCGACCCATATAAATGGTGTTGGGCCGGCCCAATGAAAGATGAAGGCACCGTTAAACTTAGATTATAGTGCTCTTTCCAATGGTATACTTGGGAACTTTTCACGACTTCATCTTGATTTTGATATTTGTTGCACCTATTGTTCGAAAACGAAACCCGTATTTACCGTTTGCATTGTTTTCATCTGTATTACCTGTAGACAAAAAAAAATACCAAACAAGCATATATGCACGGATAATTATCCATATTTAGCATTTTTTAGTCTGTTTAATTGCAGTTTTACGAGGAATAATAATGGATGTGTCGTTTAAGCATACATCAAACTCCCCCATAACGCTAAGCCTTTGTTGGTCCTACAACAATGTAAATTAAAACTGCCGAAAATAAATTAATTTTATCCCCCATTAACTATGTCCCCTCACAATCAAACTTGATCAGAAAAGGTCCTTTATAGATTCAAAAAATCATTTATTACTTAACGCCCGTTTTAACCACTTATTTAATAAAAGATAAAAAAAGATAATTTTTTTAATAAAATTTATTATAAAAGGCACTTTAAGACAAGTGAGTTCGTCTTCCTTGACTTTCACAATACCCAAATACAAGCTTAAATGAAATCACAGACCAAATATTAGATTAGATGCTTACTTACTCAATTTGCTAATTGTGTATAGTAATAAACCTTAAATTTTCACCTCCTTATTTTCCTAATTCCTTTAAGTGATTTTTTTATTATATTGGCGACAAATAAATTATGGCCTTATTTTTTTAAAGTAAACCCTGTTTAGACCATAATTAGTTTGAAATCCTTTCCTAAAGAGACGATATGGTAAGAATAAGGTCCACATTAAGGTTCTAATTTTGCATGATTTAGGGGTTATTCTTTTTATTTTATCCGAAACAACTCAACTACGAGTCCAAAGACGGAAGCTTTATTTAGATAACCCCGGAGTTGAAATTTAGCTTTACTATTATTGTTATTGCAACATTATTAAACCTCGGTCCTTTAAACAACTGACACATCAGGCGTCCTAACCGACAAGAGCCAGTAGTCTAATTTCGACCTCGGTAATTTTCTCGACCTTTTTGAAGACTGCAACATCGGTTGTGAGCCGGCAAGATGCAGCAAACTTTTATCAGTCTCGGATTATTATTCTTACTATGGGCTTTCTTTTGAAGACTGCCACATCGGTTGGGTAGTATGGAGATACGCCAAGGAGAGATTAAGAGGATGGCTTATAGGCAGTCTTATCACTAGGATAGATATGCTGGAGTATTTGAGCACATGGCTGGGGTTTACAGTGTACCACAGCAGGGAGCTTACAACCCACCTGGATATGCTCAGCCGTAGTATGATCAATATTATCAGCAGTACCCACCTCAGCAGCAGCAGCCGGATGATGATGATGAGTAGTGTCGAGATGACACGAGTTGGTTGTGTGACCGCATGTTTTGGGTCACGTATGTTTTGAAAACAATATCCCTAAAACAATATTATTATTATTATTACTATGGTGTGTAAAATGCCTTTGTTGGCATTTATCGTACTTTTCTACTATTAATTAATTAGGAATATTATTATTTGTGTGTGCTATGCAGTATTTATATTTGTAACAGGAAAAAAAGAGAAGGGCGCGAGATGAAAATGACGCGAAGCAAAGATTCAGGAAATCCATCATAAATTGGGAAGTATTATTTCACTTTCTCATTTTATCTTTCTCTATAATATTTCACATCAGGGACAACGCTCATATTATGTATGGAGGAGGAGATAAACTGGAAAAGTAAAAAAATGGAAATGATTTTTTTTGAAAAATAACATTTTTGTGATCACATACAAGCAATCTGACTCTGGATTGATAATATTACTAGCATATTTATACCACCCTGAAAAATTGTGAGGATTAGATCTTAAGAATTTGGGTATCCATCTTTGATACTTAAGATGATTCTATCTTTAGCATTCTCGAGTTAAGGTTTGAATGCAATTGCAAGTGTCTCATCTGTCGCTACGGCTATGTATTTGTAGTTTGTCGCCTTTTCTGGAGCATTAGTATCGATTTAAAATTATATGAGTGTGCCGGTGATCTGTTAATTCTAGAACTTATGCTTGAAATCTTTATGAGACCGCAGTATGAACACGTTCGTGTGTTATAAACATTTTACTGATTAAGAGGTAATAAAAATATAAATATAAGTAAAC
The DNA here is from genome assembly GCA_026074375.1 of Tanacetum coccineum. Taxonomy (NCBI): domain Eukaryota; kingdom Viridiplantae; phylum Streptophyta; class Magnoliopsida; order Asterales; family Asteraceae; genus Tanacetum; species Tanacetum coccineum. Next base: position 14,812 of record BQNB010008995.1, read on the forward strand.
AATAATTTTGTTCAAAAATCTTTTTAATTAAATTATTTGAAATTTTATCCGTACGAATAGAAGAGCGTAAATGTTGGCATCGCTATTATAATGAAGTGCGAATGTTACAAACTTCTAAGTTTGTTTGAAGTAGGGTGCTTATCCTAAGTATGGGGGAAAGCAAGTTTCCCCCAGGTAAAAGTAAAATAAGGCAAAAATAAGCCAAAACTGAATCAAAAAAAAAGGAAAAAGAGAAAAAAAAAATGATGAAGTGAAAGAAATGTCTGTTACATTATGGATAAGGTGGATTATAATTTTATTATAAACCTTTTCAACAAATAATAAACAATAATATGACTAAATAAATTACCTCTTTTTGATGTTTATGTTTGGTGCTTACGCCATGTCGGTGAAGTTTAGTTTCATGTACAAGCTTATGGTAATTTGAACATTTCATGACTGCGCGTATAAGTGACTTACGTTTACTATCCATTTCACTAAATTAAGTGAGTGTGAAAATAATCTTATCTATAAAAATTCTTGAGTTGCTTTGTCGCGTTATCTATGCTTGTGATCATTAATTGTTTTAATAAAACAAAATGCTTTCACTTTGATTGCTTGAGGGAAAGCAATAAGCTAAGTATGGGGGGATTTGATAACGCTCCAAATATACATAAAATATCCATCAAAAATATGTGGAATATATATGTTAACGCATGAAATATTGCAAGTTTGGTTGTTTGTTGGTACAATAATTGTTTCAGGACCAAGAGTGACGATAAGGACTAAGATATTCCATTAAATACACTAACGGTCATCAATAGAAGGATCTAGAAGCGAGGAGTTAATGAAAAAGAGCCACAGTGCAGCGCACTTCCACCAAGTGCGGCGTACTTCAAAGCGGGTTAATGCAGTTTAATTAAATGACCAAGTACGGCGCACAATTTTATTTGTGCTGCGTACTTCTTCCGCAGTTACTCCAAAATCATAATGATTGCAATAATTAGGCAACCCTTGATTTGCTCTATTTCTACAACTGATGTTCCAACCTCAAGTATAAATAGAGCATGAACTTTAGAGGAAATCATCACTCAATTCATCTTATTCTCATCTCAATCATCTAGAGAATAATCTAGAAGTAGTAAGCAAGTTAGAAGAAGTTCATTGGGAAAGATTGAAGTATTCTTTGAATCTTCATCATTTCTAGGTTATAATCATACCGGAAGGAGATATTCAGGCCGAAGGTGGTGGAGGAGTACTATTACTAGTTGAAATTACCGGTTATACTAGCGTTTGGATCAAGGAAGTTCTTGTAATAAACCTTACCATTTGCTCTTGGAATTGGTATAAACATGTTTATCCTTTATAATATAATATTTTCTGAATCTATGATGCTTGTTATGTGTTTTATTGCTCATTGTGTCGCTTTGTCCCAAGGTTCTGCTAAAAACTTCTTCTAACTATGCTTAATACTTCTTGATTATTCCTCTAGATGTGTCTTGAGATGTGAAGTAAAGAGATGAAGATTGTTTGAGTGATGGGAGATTTCATTTTAATGTCGTCATGCTCTATTTTATACTTTGATGGCTTGTGACAAACATCAGTTGTAGATAATTGAGCCCAAGGCAAATCAAGGGTTGCCCTAATTATTGACCTATTTCTTTTAGTGATTTTGGTTATAAGTTAGTATCTGCGGAAGGGAAGAAGTACGAAGCACAAATAAATTATGTCGCGCCGTACTCTGTGGTCATGTTATATTAAATACTGGCCTATTTACACAGATTTCGTTGTACGCCGCACTTATGGTGGGATGTGCGCCGTGGGTTGACGCGACTGTGGGTTCTGTTTGTTTCATTCAACTCCTCGCTTCTAGATCCTTTTATTGGATGAACGTTAGTGTATTAATGGAGAATTTTCTTAGTCGCTTGTATCGTCATCTTGGTCCTGAAGACAATTATGTGTTTGACAAGGACAGAACGCAGCGGCAAATCGATTGCGTTGTGGATAAGGATATCATGCGTTAACATATTTATGCTCCACTATGTTTTCGATGGATATGTTTATTAGTATTGTTTGGTCAGCGTTATCAAATGCCCGCCGATTAGCTTAGTTGATTGCTTTCCCTCTAGCGAATGTCAGAAAGGAATGCAATTGCTTTGTTTTTATTAGAAACATTTAATGATCACAAGTATAGATAAAGCGGACAAGAGGAGCAAGTTGGCGCATAGATGGAGACATGTTTTTGTATTAGATAGATTGTTAGTTTGTTGGCACACTCAGTCGGTGTTAATTAGTGTAATGGTGTGTGTATAGGAAGGTGTAAGTCGCACGTTTATACGCGTTAGTCATGATAATTGTTCAATATTTCACTTAAAGATTGTTATTCGATGAAACTAAAGATCTTCCCGACCATAGGCGTCAGAGCATCCAAACAGTTTAAACATTCAAAAAGATTGCGGGGGGGTAATTTATAGTTCTTAGTCATTTTATTGTTTATTTTTTGTTAGTATAGGTTTATAATAAATGTTGTTTAATGCTGCATATTATCCTCTTTTTAGGTAATAGGACATTTCTTTCACTTCCATTCATTATTTGTTTTTTCTCTTTTTTTTCCTATTTTTTGATTCAAGTTTGGGTTATTTTTGCCTTATTTTACTTTACTGGTGGGGAACTGAGTTCGCTGTTCTAACCTGCGATGAATTTAGGATGAAGGGTGGTTTGCAAGGAGCTTAATTCAGAGACGCAGATCTTTAGAAGTTAGTGTAACATGTCGCGACTTGCATTATAATGCAGATGCCAACATATACGGCTCTTCTGATTCGTAACGGATTATAATTTCAATTATTTTAATTAAAAAGATTCCCGTTTAGACTAAATTATTGGTTTTATTTATATTTATATTTTTTATTTACTCTGAATCACAGTAAAAATGTTTATAAAAAAAATGGTTATACGAAACGTGTTCTTACTGCGGTCTCATAAAGATTTCATGCATTAGGTTCTAGATTGCACAGATAACTGGCACAACTCTTATAATTTTTATAATCGATACTAATGCTCCTGAAAAGGCGAAAACTACAACTTACATAGCGTAGCGACAGATGAGGAATTGCAATTGCATTTCAAAACCTAAACTAGAGAATGCTAATGATGAATCATCATAAGGATAAAAGATGGATTACACAATTCTTAAGATCTAATCTAACAATTTTTCAGGGTGGTTAAAATATGCTAAGTTATATTATCAATCCGAGATGTCAGAGTTGCTTGTATTGTGATCACAAAAAATGTTATTTTTCAAATAAAATCTTTTCTATTTTTTTGACTTTCCAGTTTTTTCTCTCCTCTTACATAATTATGAGCGTTGTCTGATGTGAATATATTATAGAGAAAATAAAATGAGAAAGTGAAATAATATTACCAATTTTTATGATGGATTTCCTGAATATTTGATGCGCGTCATTTTCATTCTCGCGCCCTTTTCTTTTTTTCATGTATACAAATATTAATACTGCTTAGCACACACAAATATTATTATTCCTAATTCTAATTAATAGTAGAAAAGTACGATAAATGCCAACAAAGGCATTTTACACACCATAGTAATAATAATAATAATATTGTTTTAGGGATATTGTTTTTAAAACATAAGTGACCCAAAACATGCGGTCACACAACCAACTCGTGTCATCTCGACACTATACTAACATCATCATCCGGCTGCTGCTGCTGAGGTGGGTTAATGCTGATATTATTGATCAATACTACGGCCTGAGCCTTATCCACGGTGGTTGTATGCTCACCATGCTGTGGTACACTGTAACAACCCAGCATGTGCTCAAAATACTCCAGATAATCTTTCATAGTGATAAGATGCCCTATATGCCATCCTACTTTTTCTCCTTGGCCTGGTATCTACATACCTACCCATACCGATGTGGCGTCATTAAAAAGAAAGCCCATAGTAAGAATAATAATCCGAGACTGATAAAAGTTTGCTGCATCTTTGCCGGCTCACAACCGATGTTGAAGTCTTCAAAAAGGTCGAGAAAATTACCGAGGTCGAAATTAGACTACTGGCTCTTGTCGGTTAGGACGCCTGATGTGTCAGTTGTTTAAAGGACCGAGGTTTAATAATGTTGCATTAAAATAATAGTAAATTAAATTTCTAAACTCGGGGTTATCTATATAAAGTTCCGTCTTGGACTCGTTGTTGGTTGTTTTGGATAAATTAAAAAGAATATCCCTAAATCATGCAAAATTAGAACCTTAATGTGGACCTTATTCTTACCATATCGTCTCTTTAGGAAAGGATTTCAAACTAATTATGGTCTAAACAGGGTTTACTTTAAAAAAATAAGGCCATAATTTATTTGTCGCCAATAATAATAATAAAAATCTTTAGAGGAATTAGGAATAAGGGAGTGAAAATTTAAGTTTTTACTTACACAATTAGCATTTATGAGTAGTGTTAGCATCTAATCTTATATTTGGCTGTGATTTCATTTTAAGCTTGTTTTGGGGATTGTGAAAGGTCAAGGATGACGAACTCTCTTTCTTAAAGCCTTTTAAAATAAATTTTATTAAAATTTTATCTTTGTTTTATCTTTTATTTTAAATAAGTGGTTAAAACGGGGGCGTTTTAGTAATAAATGATTTTTGAATCTTTTAATGGACCTTTTCTGTTCATGTTTGATTGTGAGGGGTCATAAGTTAATGGGGGATAAAATTATTTATTTTCGGGCATGTTTTATTTACATTGTGTGTGGGACCATCAAAGGCTTAGCGTGGGGGAGTTTGATGTATGCTTAAACACACATCATTTATTCCTCGTAAAACTCTATTAATCAGACTAAAAATGCTAAAATATGGATAATTATCGTGCATATATGCTTGTTTGGTATTTTTTTGTCTTGCAGGTAATACAGATTGAAAACAATGCAAAAACGGGTAAATACGGGTTCGTTTCGATCAAGAGTGCTCAAATATCAAAATCAAGATAAAGTCGTGAAAACTCCCCAAGCATACCACTGGAAAGAGCACTATAATTCGAGTCTAGCGGTGCCTTCATCTTTCATTGGACCGGCCCGACACCATTTATATGGGTCGGACCGATCCATACTTATTTGTAACAAACTATGGCCCAAGACTAAGTGGTACATTACTCGATCCAAGCGTTAGATAAGACTCGGTCCAACTGTAAATCCAGGCCTATGAAAGGATTCGGCCCAGCATGAAAATAATACAAATCAAATGCCTACAATGGAATGAGACTAAGTGAAGGAGTAATAGGTGATCACGTGCCTTTAAATAAATAAAAGAGAGTCACGTGCTCTCTCACTATATTTTCTATTGGCGAGTAACAATCGTACACGTGGCTCCTCTTTTACTTCTCAATTTTGCTCAAACGGTTTAAAAGAAAGAAATGAATATGCGTTCTGTTTGAGTGGATAAGAATTCCATATGGAGCTCTATCATTGGAGGAAAGAAGTATTAATGCGCTGGCATCTCCACATGGAGGCACGCGATAGGAGGATCAGGCATTTATGGTGCTGGCGCTTTCGATGTGAATGGATCCCGAGGGTTGAAGTGCAATTCTTTAGCTATTTAAAAGCCACACGCTCCCCCAACTTGAATTATTATTTTTCATAAAATTTTCTACTCGTTTGTTTTTCTTTTTAAGTTATGTTCTTTTTAAACTTTGTAATAGCATTTTTTTCAGCTTATTAAGTTTTGTATTCAACTTATTTCAAAAGCTTATTGTAAACTCCTTGGATTATTGGTAATGTAATGATGTCAGAGTTTGGATGCTTATTACTTGTGGCTTATTCTCTTTTCCTTCTGAGCTCCAGCTTACCAAACATAAGCTTCTCATAAGCTTATTTCTGGCTTATTGTTCTCAGCTTATCTAATTCTTATAAGATACTCAAATAAGCTATAACATAGCTTATTCGAATAGACCTTATAAATCTTTTATAAGCTACGCCAAATAAGCTTAAAAATAAGCTGCTAAGCTTATGTTTACTTTATAATAAGCTATTTTAGCTTATTTCTTTCCTAGCTTATTTCCTTAGTCAAATAAGACTTCGTGTAGCTTATTCGACATAGATATAAGCTTATAGATCAATATAAGCCTCGGCTTATTTGTTTTTCTTTATTTTTGTTTGCTTATTCCTTTCTTCTAGCTTATTACACATTTGAATAAGCAACTAGCTTATTTGAATTAGTCTTTTTTGCTTATAACTTCAATAAGATTTTGCTTATTTGATTTCTGTGAGCTTGTTGATTCGTGTTTTAAATAAGATATTTCATGTTAGATTGTTTTTATTTTGGCTTATCGTTTCAGTTATAGCTTATTAGTTTAGATCTCATCTTAGTTGTTAGATATCATTAAGTTGAATATTTAAAAAAGGCTTATTATTAGTGCTTAATAGTTTTCGGTTTACATATGCTGTTTTGAGGACTAGTGGTAGCTATTTGAATGTTCTACTTATTCAACTTAGTATTTTGCTTCGTAAAGTTCCGTCATAATAATTTTTGTTGTTAAGCTAGTACTAAAAATCCCTCTTTGGGCCCTGTTTTAGTTTGTAGAATTTACTACTGGATTACGTTTGGATATTGGGCCAAGTGTGGTATTTGGGCTGCGTTTCGGGCCCTAGATGAAGCATATTTAGTAAATGTGGAAATAGATTTTATGACTATTTTTTTAATTTAAAGTATTGTTAATAGTTTTGCCTTGTTACGTAACCGTTCACTCATGAGGCGTGGAGCTTTAAAAGGGTTTTAATTAGCTAGACCTGAATTTGATTATATGTTTTAGAGCTAAATAAATCGGCGTGGTTATGTTTGTTTGTGCTACTCAATTCGGTCCATTTTCAACCATTTTTCAATATATTAGTGTAGTTTAAGTAAAAAAATAATTGCTTTGCTTATTTGGATCAATAAGAGTAGCGAGTAGTTTTGAATAGTGCATGATAAGTGAAATTATGAATTGGGAATTAAGTGTGGATTTGAAAAAGGTTTAATTAATTAATAATCTTCAATTATTTAGATTTATAGTTTGAATATTTTGAAGGGCAAAAGCCGAAAAAATAATCAAACTACACATCTGGTAATTAATAACTTTTTGAGAGATTTTTGTCAAAATAAACCAATGTTGTGAGATAATTATATTTTCAAAGGAAATTAATTCGTTAATAGACCTTAATTCACACTTAATGAACTTTTCACATCACTTAGCAACATATCATTTATAAAGTTCCTTTTTATTTAATTGCTTTCATTATTTGTTTAATTAAATATAATCTAGTTTTTAGTAGTTATTTATATTTAGTTCAAAACCAAAACCAAAATATTTGTCATCCAAGCATCAAACGAAACATTCTCGTGAATTTCAAATTCATCTCTCGTCGGGACACGACATCCGGGAGATTAACTCATTACGTGTCCTCAAGTAATTGTCATATCAAATGGGATACTCTTTAAAGATAATTAACTATTGTGTTTATATTATATATATATATATATATATATATATATATATATATATATATATATATATATATATATATATATTCTATTTTATCGAATCAGTTTTTTGCACCGCTGCCGGGGAGAGATGTACGATCTACACGTGATGTTTGAAGTTAGTGCCTTGAAAATCTTTTCTTCAGAAAGTTTATTTTCATATTTATTAAAAATATAAAAATCCAAAATTATTTTTCTTCTTATTTTATTTTTTTTCCTTTTCTTTTATAAATATTAAAAAAATTCCAAAAATATTTTTATTTTTATTTTTATTTTTATTATCTTTATACAAATATAAAAATATTCTCCTTTATCCTCTTATTTTGTTTAATTCTTATCTTCTTTATCATCTTATTTTGTTTAATTCTTATGTCGACATTCACCCCACGTAGTTGTTTTAAGTGTGGAGGCCCGTTTGGTGATATTTTTCAACGGTGTACTTGTGTGCGGTGTAGAAGAAATTATATGGATGAAGTTTGTTCTGTATGCTGTTTTGGAGATGGAGATTCATTCGCTTATGATCCAAATCCGAATTCTTTCAATGATCCTCTAAATTTTTTCAACTACCCTCCACAACCCCAGTACGAATCATACTTGTGCGAATTATGTGAGAATGATTCTCACCATGGTTATGATTGTCCACCACGGTTCCCTCTTGTCTATGAGCAGGAACCGAGCTACAATCAAAACTTTGGTGATAATTATTATCCTCAAAATTCATCGAGTTTTCCACAACAATATCCTAATTGTGAAAACTGTGGGGGTCCTCATGAAAGTTTTCAATGTCAACCGATGAATCAAAACTATTTTGAGCCTAACTATTTCGGTTTTGACCAATTCTAACCCCCACAGTATTCCGTCGTTCATCAACCCCCTCAAGAAACGAGTACGGAAATGTTGCAAGCTAGAGAAAATCTAATGGAAGCTATACAAGCCTTTTTAAAGAAGTATGATCAAATACCTGCTAAAGAAAATAGTATGGCTTTATTGCTAGCTGAGGAGAGATTTCTTAAAATTAAGCAAGCTGTGGAAGAAGAGCAAAATCAACCAGAGAATATACAAGAATTGCTACTCAAACTTATTAATGATTTGCAAATTCTTAATGAAATTCAACTAAAACAAGAAGAGAAGGTAGCTAAAGTTAGTTCTCAATATTAGAAGCCTCCTATTTTCTATGATGACGATGATGAGGAAAGTTATATTCCTTTGAGAGATATTATTTCTAAACTTCCTCTGTCAGTTACAATCACACCTGACTTACCGATTACGGACTCTCTCAATCCCCCTCGCGGGTTTATAACACATTTAAAAGATTGAAATGCGAGGCTATGAACTCACCTTAACAGTAAAAGGAAATCTTATTGGATGGCAAAAGTGATAATGAATGAAAGGTAACGGCTTATCGTCACGCAACCTGGGGTAATATGTCAAAGACTTAGTTTTGATTGGATATGTTTTTTATGTCATAATGAATATCATTTTGATTGGATTTATTATGGAAATATCGTATCACTGTTCGGGCCATCATAATTCAGAGGTCATGTAGTAAACGTTTGAGGAGCCAGGACACTTTAAATCGTAAATCCAGCAAACTCGTCAAAACGTATACCCAAATGAAACCCCTTACATGAAGCTCCCTAGTAATGTGATACATTTTGCTTTTAGGTGCTTATAAGCTTTTATCATTTTCTTATTATTAGTTTTTACTCATTAAGTTGAGGTTAGCATCTATTTTAGCTAATTTTGTTTTCCCTTAAGTGTATTTAGTCTTAAAATTGCAAATCAGTTTAAGCTTTTTGTTCCCAGGTCTTTATTAAGTAGCTGTCATCATTCAAACAGCTTTATCTAGCTTATTAATAAGTTTTAGCATTAAGTTCCTTTAATAAAGCAGCTTATTTTTGTCTTATCTTAAGCTTTTTCAAAAAGAAAATGAAAAATAAAAAGTTTTGCAAAAAGAAATGTCACAAGTTTTGAACCTGTGACCTCTCCTTCACACACACAACACCTTTACCATCTGCCCTTGGGACTTTTTCATTCTATATATGTTTCATTTAATTGTTATAGTTAGTTTAGGATTTGTGCTTATTTGCTTATTTGTTTTTTTTCACAGCTTATTATCAGAGCTTATTGGTTAGTTTTTCTTTATAAATCTTCATTTTAGATTATAGAATTTTAATAAATTTTCTAAAAAATTTTAGGATTTAGTTTTGTACTTTTAATTTAATTTTTAGTATTATTTAGTTTTAAAATTAGTTTTAAAAAATTAAAAAATTCAAAAAAAGATAATTTCTTTATTTTAAAATTTAGTTTAATGCACCTAACGGATAGACAAAGCAAATAAAGGCAAGCAAATAAAGGCAAGCTAAACTAAAAAATAAAGCACATTAAGTTTTTAAAGTTTTATTTGATAATACTTTGTATATCCGTTAGTCGATAATTATTCGTTAAGTGTTTAATTTTCATTGTGCCTTTAATTTTTAGTTTAGCTTTCCTTTATTTGCTTTCTCTTTGCGTTGTTAGGATTAGAAACCAAAATCAAATCTTTTCTAATAATCAAGCTCGATTTGCGTCATAATTGTGAATTTTCGTTCACCTCTCACCGAGAAGAACGATACCCGTCTTGATTACTTATTATTCTTTCTTAAGAATAATTTGTATGATACTTAACTTATGTATATGTATGTATGTATATATATATATATATATATATATATATATATATATATTATAAATATTTGAGGGTTATTTGTTTGATACAAATCTAAACGAACATCAAAATGGCGCCGCTGCCGGGGAGATGTGTAGCGATTTTTGCGGGATTGTTTGTATTCGTGCCTTGAAGATCCTTTCCCCGTGAAAGTTTTCGTTTTATTTTATATAAAAATACAAAAATATTTTACACTTCTATTCTTATTTTTTTTTATTTTAATATTGAAAATAACCGTTTGTTAATTGTCGTTTCGGCTCATCTTTAGTTAACAAACTAAAAGAGAGGTATAAGGAGGGTCGATCCTACGAAATTCGACCCGAAAGGAGAAGGTTTTTAAAAAGCTTCGCGCTTACCCGCTCCTCCGCTTCTTTGTACGTTTTCTAGAGAGCTACTGTACACTTTTGACTTTCGGTTACCAAAAATATTTTTCTTGTTTAAAATACATAAAAAATTCAAAAAAAAACTCTTCTTAATCTCATTTGTTTAATTCTTATGTCGACATTCACCCCATGTAGTTGTTTTAAGTGTGGAGGCCCGTTTGGTGATATTTTTCAACGGTGTACTTGTGTGCGGTGTAGAAGAAATTATATGAATGGAGTTTGTTCTGTATGCTGTTTTGGAGATGGAGATTCATTCGCTTATGAACTAAATTCGAATTCTTTCAATGATCTTCCAAATTTTTCCGACTACCCTCCACAACCCCAGTATGAGACATACTCGTGCGAGTTATGTGGAAATGATTCTCACCATGGTTATGATTGTTCACCACGGTTCCTGCTTGTCTATGAGCAGGAACCAAGCTAAAATCAAAACTTTAGTGATAATTATTATCCACAAAATTCACTGAGTTTTCCACAATAATATCTTGGCTATGAAAACTATGAGGGTCCTCATGAAAGTTTTCAATGTCAACCGATGAATCAAAACTATTTTGAGCCTAACTATTCCGGTTTTGACCAACCCCCGTAATATTCCATCAATCATCAGCCTCTGAGTATTCAAGAGAAGCTTAATCAGCAAAAGATGTATGAACTTCTTCAAATGATGCAATCATTTTGTGAAAAGTTACTTCAACAAAAGCAGGCGGCTAGCATCGATCAATCACCTCTTCAAGAAATGAGTATCCAAGATATGGAGGATCTAAAGCAGCGTTATTTAGATGAAATTTTAAGTTTAAGTAATGACTTACAGATTAAAGATTATCGTAATGAGAAAATAGATATTCGTTTTAGAAGGGAATGTGAAAGTATGATTGATGAGCTTAAAGGTAAATTCAATGGAATGAGTATTGAGATTAATAAAAAGAAAGAGCTTCAGCATCTAGAGCAGGTGGCTAATCTTAGTACTTATCCTTCGCAACGTTTCAAATCTTTTTGCTATGATGACGATGATGACTATGATTACGAGGAGAGTACTATTCCTTTGAATGAAATTATTTCTCAACTTCCTCAGTCTATTTCAATTACACCCGTCTTACTGACTATGGAGCCTGAGGACTCTCTCATCATGGGGAATAAGGAACTTAGCACAATTCCTGAAAAAGAATCGGACGAATTCATAAAGTCTAGTGTTGAGGACCTTGTCCCAATCCCAAGTGAGTCCGAGGATACTTCCGAGAGTGATAAGTTTATCATTTCTTACTTACTTAAATTTGGATGCTTCTTTATGTAAATAAGAAATTATAAATGAGTGGGCTTAATGGTATCCGATA
>BQNB010008995.1:30300-88142 GCA_026074375.1 Tanacetum coccineum
TGATCATCTCCAGGAAGTAATGGTTGAATCACTACCCACCATGGTAGATAAGCATATCAAGGAGCAAGTCGAGAAGCAAGTTCCTGAGCATGTTAAATTTCAAGTTCCAATGTATGTTGGAAAAGGGCTGCTTTTGGAAAGGCAACATAATAAAGAAGAGACATATAAGATGATTGCTAAAGCTATGTTACAGGAGCGTGGGAAATTACAAGATGAAATTTCCTCATAGATTCAACAAGCAATTGATATTAACATTCCTTCTCTGGTTGATGCGTCTGTAAGAAGTTATATGTCTGGACATATTCTTCATGTTCATCTAGCTCAACCACAAACATCATCTGTTCCAGAACAACAATATCAAATGTATCTATCAATGAAAGCCGATCCTCAGTTGCACCAACAAGACATAGCAATATGGTTGGCACTTCAGATGAAGTTTGAGACATTTCAGGTACCTCAGACTACTTGTAGAACTTCTGCCGTTAGCCCACGAGATCAGGACGATCCTTATGATGATGCTCATCCTAAGGGGGAGAATAGTGCAAAGCACATCTGAGTATGAAGCACATGTGACTGGAGAGTCGTCTGGACAAGTCAATGAAAAAGAACAAGATCAATTATCTTCAAGGAATCAAGAGCAAACAGATGATTATGATTTTTAGACTGAGTCTTATGCTTCAGATGATGATGAAATACTAACAAAGTAAGTATCACAAGATATTATGGAAGAAGTGTCACTGACCATTAATGAGGCAGAGCTAAAGAAAATTGTTAACGAGATGTTGAGACAAAGATGTACTTCAGGAGATGAGCATCAATATCACATTGATCAGATGAAGAATTTCTTGAAGAGTGACATTGTTTGGGAAAGCAAAAAAGAAATTCTTGCTTCTCCACATCCATGAAAGACCACACCTTTAGTTCAAAGCTGTTAGAGAGATCCTGAAGCTCTAGCATTGTCTTTGATAAATCAAGATCTTTTGTATTTGAAGAAAGGAAGTTATGGGCCTGAGAAGATAGTGTTGTCACTTTACAAGTTTCTTGCAATTATCTTCAATGATGTTGATATCAAAGAACAGACTTCCAGATGGGTGAATAAATGTATAAAGAAATTTAATCCTTATGCTCGGTATGATGTTGAACATTGGAAGAATCCTCATGCAAAGATCTTCTACATAAAGAGGTAGAAAGAGCCTGGAAAACCAAAGGAAGTTGTTTATTCGAATTCAAAGATCATTCAAGTTATCAAGACGTACTGGGAACTGGGCCATGAACACAAGTTCATCACAGAGATAGTTGCAAGAAGAGCCAATGAGTGCATAGTGTCAATTACCGAGCCTGGTTACAAGAATCTTAATAAGAATGATATTGAGGATATGTACTTGCTGATCATGAATGGCAAGGTACCTGATTATGCAAAAACAGGTCTGTTGTTGTCTTTATCAGTTTTCATCAGAAGTTCGGTGATATGGGAAAGAGTGCATGACTTTCAACTTGGAATAGAAAGATATTAACAGAAAGTTAATCTTACTGCACCAACAATATCTTTTCCAGGAATTGAAAAGCACAAAATATTCTCCATCATCTATGAGCCCGTGCATGGAATAATATACAAGAATAGCAAGAAAGAGAAAAGGGTGATGAGACATTCAAAGATTCATAAGTTTTGTGATGCAACACTAAACAAAGTATTAGAAGGTCTAAAGAGTTACAATAATGATGTTAAGTATGGCTATATACAAAGAGATCTCATCGAAGATGAGGTTGAGTATCTGAAATTATTTGTAGAATAAATTGAAGTGAGATTGAAGTATCGCAACCAGATGAGAAGATGGGAGATGTATGTGAATGGAAGACCACTTGGACCAAGAAGGAAACGCCCAGAATAATCGACCCTTAGGGGGAGATTGTTAGGTTCATAAAAAGTGCCAATTATGTGGTTTAATTATATTTAGTCATTAGTCTTTATTTTGTTAAGAATAAAGTAGCTTGTAATAAGGTTTATTATGCTAAAAGAAAGAAATAGCATAATTATCAAAGTATAAGGACTAGAAGTGAAACATTAGAAAAATAAAGGAAGGAAAGCTTCCTTCCCTCTCCTATAAATACCCCTTCTAATCACCATTAGAAGGGTAAGCCTTGTAATAATCTTTTCTATTTTTCTCTCCATTTTATATCATTTGAAAATTAAATACTTGCCATCCTCTACTATTCTCTCTAAACTTTCATGATTGATTATGTATGATTCAAGATAAACAAGACCTTACAGATGTTTTCAAATGGTTTTTAAGGCTGAGAACATTACCAAAAGACCGAACATGTTTATAATTAATTATAGTTATAAGGTGGTTAAGATTAGGTATTTGTTTCCATGATCCAGCCAGAACCGGAGGGATCTACCCAGGGACATTCCATTAGTTAGAATAGAAGTCCTTAGGTATGATGTAAAAAGAAAAAAAGTGAGAAAAAGGGAATAATGTGAACTAAGACAGAGCTAGCACTAGAATAAACCCGACAAGTTATTAGTGATGAAGTCTTGGTAAGCATTGAAGGGGTTGATGAATGAAAAAGAAAAGTAAAGATAAAGGGTGAAAAGAAAGAAGCCCTCCTTATACTTAGCCAGAAACCGGGTCAATACATATACTATCAGAAACACTAAGCTATTGTCTGGTATGGAAGATATTCATCATGGACCCAGTGATGCAATGCATAACCCTCCCTAGCCACTTAAGGTCTCTCAAAAGACTCTTGTTTCATTTCTCACAGAGATAAACACATTTCTATAGACTTTCTCACTCTGAGTTAGTTGATATTGAAAAGGTAGCAGTCTGCTCCAGCCTCCGATTACTAAAACCAAAGTGCACTATCGAGTCTAGAGCCATAAAAGAGATCATACATAAATCTCATTAGGACACTTATCCAAAATATGTTTGTTGATTCACACAATGTGACAACAAGAAATGTATTAAGAGTCTTACGCATTATCCTTGTGATATTTTCATAACATCTTAGTGATACTTAAAAGTGTTCATAATGATGATGGAAATCCTTCCAGAGCCAACATCAAACAAGCTCTGCAGTAGGTGATGTGTGAGATCCTACACAGATCAAACTTGTGATATTGGATATCGATTCGGTCCAGCTTATGAATTAACGATTGAATTTTTGTTGGTGTGTTATAAAAACCGTTTGCATCTTAACACACCCACTGATTTTCCTAAATCAATTTCCAATCTTATGTCCATGGGAAGCTTCACAAGGGTATCCGAACATAGGAAAGCTGAACATGAATTGACGACTTAATCTAGAAGACAATAACTTACCGATTCACTCTTACCGTGTTGTCAGCTTTGAGACGCTTCGATAATAAGAACGGCTAGTGCAACTGTGAAACCCTGTCAAGGATATTCTATTGAATTCTACCTAATCACATGCAGTATTTATACTGATTAACAGGGAACCGTGGTTATTGCAACCGTATTCGACAAAGTGACAAAGACACTTTCGTCCATATATGTTATTTATCACTAACCCATTCATGCAGGTTTTCTGACGGCGGCAACAGTTAACCGATGATAAGTCAAAGTTAATGCCACATGCTCATACCCGACCGACATATGTAAAGACATCATGAAAGCTCAAGTACATGTTTCAAAAGACTTCCGCTACTCTGATATCGCACGTCTTCCTTGAAGTGATGAAGTATTAAAGTTAAAGAATTTAAAGAAAGATAAATTTATATGTTTTTCAAGATAAAGA
Source organism: Tanacetum coccineum (assembly GCA_026074375.1). Taxonomy (NCBI): domain Eukaryota; kingdom Viridiplantae; phylum Streptophyta; class Magnoliopsida; order Asterales; family Asteraceae; genus Tanacetum; species Tanacetum coccineum. The sequence continues at coordinate 34,060 of BQNB010008995.1, forward strand.
AAGGTATGAGCATGTCAGTTCAAAAGTCACAAGATCATACGAAGGCAAAGATTACAAGATGGTGTAAAGGGATTACGCTTGGTTGATGTTCTCAAGAAGCTCAAGATCACATACAAGTCAAGATAAAGATACAAGCTAAAGCCTAAAAGTCTAAAGATTACTACATCAAGATTCACAAGATAAAGATCAAGAAAAACAAGACTACAAGCAAAGATTGAAGACATTCATATAATGATAAACTTAAATTTTTATAGATTAGAGTGACCTCCCTTAGGGGGAGATTGTTAGAAATCAAAAAAAGAATCAGTCATTACCAATATAACGTAGAATAGCTCGTAGCATAATATTTAGAAACTTACCAAGCTAACTGAGTCAACATAAGACACCCTTATGTTGACCGGCCTAGGGCATGGTATAAATACCCCTCTCCACACCTTGGAGATGGTTGGTTGTTTCATTTCTCTCAGAATACATTTCCTTCTTTCTCTCTATAAAGTGTTACAACCTCACTTTCTCTCTCTAGCTTTTCTTATGTCCATTTATTAAGTGATTTGATACATCTACAATTAGAAAGACGTTTTACAAGTGTACGCAGTAGGGCTATAGCTTAACAAGTACTCTATCCCAGACATTAAACTCCACATCTCGCCTTTTACGGTTTGCCTGCACCTCCATTCGGTTTTTAGCAGCTAACAAGTTCTCTTTAAGTTGTCTCATGAGATCATCTCGTTCCACTAATAACACGTCAACAGCCTCTGCTTTAGATGACCCCGATGGATAAGGAATTAAGTGTAAAGTCAATCTTTCATACAACGCTTAGAAAGGTGACATCTTGATACCACTGTGGTAGCTAGTATTATAACAGTATTCGGCCCATGGTAGGAAGCGTAACCAATTAAGAGGCCGGTCTGTAACCATCGCTCTCAAATATTGCTCAAATCCTTGGTTAACTAACTCTGTTTGCCCATTCGTCTATGGGTGATAAGCCATGCTATGGCTAAGCTGCGTACCACTAAGCGTGAACAATTATGTCCAGAACTTTCTAACGAATATAGGATCGCGGTCGGACACAATGGTTTTCGGCATTCCATGAAGCTTAACCACAATGTCCAAAAAAAACTTTCGCTACCTTATGTGCATTAAAGCTAGTAGGCAAGGAATCAAAATGAGCATACTGTAACACCCCCAAAATGGGTCACAGCGAAAAGATGTCCGAGAGTGTTACTTCTTAATACAATGGAACAAGATAAGAGAACGACCTCTAAATGAGTTGTTTGAAAGATAATCTCGTTAATTTAATTGAAATTTAAATAGTTATAACATTTGTCCCAAAGTTTCATTAAAATGAAAGAGTGAAAATAATACAATGTGTCACACCCCGACAATGGCAAAAACTCGAGAATGCAACATAATGATCAATCATAACACAAGATACCAAATAGAGAAAACTACAATGCATAAACTTCAAGTGTTACGAAGACCATTAACCTCGAACAACCTCGAGTGATGTCTCAAATCACTATCATAATCCACAATCTCTTACATTTATCTAAAAACCCACACAGGGGTCTATAATCCATACTTAAACCAAACTTCTAAAATACTAAAGCCAAATAAACAAGCAAGACTTCACATGAAAATCCACTTGGGATACTTCTAAGCCTGCTATCACACATCACCAAACTATTCCTCTTTCACTTCACTTGAAAATGATACTCGAAAACGTCAAAAATAATATTGGTGAGCTTGTAGGTTTGACCTTAAACCCAAAAGTTGTGGCAATATTTCAAACAGTGGACAATAGTGCTATATGACAATGAATATATATGCAATCAAACCATAGCATTTCTGCTAATCAATCGCCATATGTCACTTACGCACCTAAAGGGCCTACCAGCTAGAGCACTAAAATTAGGGCAGGACCACACACAAACCAGGGTAGGCGTACCTATCCGCTCCAATAATCAAACAAATATTGGGTAGGCGTACCCCTCTGATCCAAACAATCATACAAATAATCCAAACAATCATTCAATACATAATATTCACATAGCAGCCATAACCACATATCTTGTCCCAAAAACAAAACCACATTTCCCACACTTTAATTCAAAACACATTTGAGCATCATTTTTCCCCAACGGAAAAACAGTAAAAATGGGGCTACGAGAACTCACCTCAAGCAAGTCTTTAGCAACCAAATCTCAATCACACAAGCAAATGCAACGACACCCGCACACGACCTAGTCCAGTTAATGTCCAAATTTAAGCATCCATTTCCAAAACAATATTCACGTTTAATGCATAGAGTTTAGACGCGTTATACAATTACCCAAAACAATTTAGTGGTGTGATGGTTGACGTCTTATCCCAACAATCTTATCAATCTGATATCTCAACAGTACATACTTATACTATTTAAAGAAAATAGATAAGTAATATAAGTAAATATTTATAATTAATGATTTTAAATATATCTCGATAAGTCCCTTCGGTAACCTTAGTCACCTCAAAAATAATCATAATTTGGTTGAAATTGAAACATTTACTCATAATAAACACATTAGAGAAGTTTCGAGAAAAATTATATTTTTCGTCTTTTAGTGAATTTATAAAAATAATTAAATATTAAAATAATATTTTATTATTTAAAATTAAAAATTATGTTCTTAAGTAAAATTTTATAAGTATAAACTTTTTACAAAATTTCGACATGACCCGTACGTTCATACAACATTTTCCAAGATTTCACACCTTATTTTCAATATTTTTCACCAATTCGACACTTTTCGAAAAAATTCCAAAATCTCAAATCTTTAACGTTTACCAAAATGTTTTTCCCAAAATATCATTCAATATCACTTTGTAAACACATTTTCACTTTCAAAAGTCCGTCAAAACTCTCATAACGACTAAATATCGCTTTTTGGGCTTTAAGGCCCAACAAGGGTCCATTAAGATATTTATAAGTCCAAAATACGATCCAAGTCCAAAACCAAGGTCCATTTACATACATAAACTTATACCAATACATAAGAAACAATCTGGACTACAATAAGCCCTCCCATTAAGCCACGGCTTAAATGGGCTTATTGGCCGTGAGCTATAAGCTCCCAAATACGTATATTAAGCTTGAAAATAAGCTAATAAGCTACGTATCGTATTTGGTTACTACCATAAGCCTTAAAAATAGTCCACAAACATACGCCATATCACAAAAATAGTCAAAATCACTTTCCTAGTGCTTTTGAAAAACCATGTGGCATATAAACCCAAAATAAGCCAAGAAATAGCTTAAAAATAAGCCCGCGTAAGCTATACAAGCTACTATAAAAAATAAGTTATCTAGCAACATATATTATTCAACCATCACGACTACAACATCAAAACTACAAATATCCCTTTTTCCTTTTTATAACCCACGAACCAAACACCCTCTTTTTATTCATTTCCCTTCCAAAAATCAATTTCCACAACGATCAACTTGTACAACTAACATCTATGCATTAAAATAAACCCAAACGGACAAACGAAATTTAAATTTGAAAACTTACAAGAAAATCTTCAAAAATGTATATTTTGACACGAACCGGACAACCCAAACGTTGTTTAAATGAATACACAAATACTCGTATCAATCCGGAATATCACGTTCTCGATCAAAGTTGGAAAATTTATGGTGGTTGTGGTGGTGTAGGTGGCGGACGAACTAGCACGCACACACACACTTATGTGTGTGTTTTTTTGAAAATGAAATGGAATTGTGAGAAAAATGTTAAGTGGAAAGCATATATGTGTACCATCCTTGGAAAAGTTAGCTAGAATTAAGCCATTTTGTCTCCCCTATCTTGCTTATAATCGGCCATGGATCCTATGTGGTCTCGGGCCTTTCTTTTCGTGTCGGGATCACATAAATACTCGTAAAACTTAACCGTAAGATTTATCCCAAAGTTAATTAGCATTTTTATTCACCTTAAAAATACTTTTCCATCAACCTAGAGTATTTACACGACATATTTACACTTTAAACCCTTCAAAACTCATTTGGACATTAACGGACGTGTCAGACTTGTTTTTCGGCATTTCTTAAAATTCGCGGGTCAAACCATGCGGAATAAAAATAACACAATAATACCTTCCAAAAAGGGATTATTAACCACAATAAACCATAATTCATCACAATACTCATAAAATGACCACTGTCAACATGGTACAAAATCTGAATAAACTGACAAAAGTCAAATAGTCAAAGGACTATAAATAAAATATCCATAACACAAAAAGGACAAAGGTTACATTCTACCCCCTTAAATTAATTTCGACCTTGAAATTCAGCCACTAACATCACTAAACAAATGTGGGTACTTCAATTTCATCTGATCTTCACGTTTCCAGGTGAATCCGGGGCCACGTTTCGAATTCCACCGAACCTTGACGATGGCAATCCTACTACGCTTTAGTTTCTTAAACTCTCATTCTAAAATTTCCACAGGATCTTTCACAAAATTCAACTTAGTATCAACTTGGATCTCATCCAAAGGCACTTGCAGTGTTGGATCAGCCAAACACTTCTTAAGATTTGACACGTTGAATGTGTCATAAACACCGTTCAACTCCTCAGGCAAATCTAACTGATAAGCCACAGGGCCTACCTTCTCAATAATCTCAAACGGTCTAACAAATCTAGGTGCTAACTTCCCTTTCTTCTCAAAGCGTACTATACCTTTCTAAGGAGACACTTTGAGCAAGACATAGTCACCTACATTAAACTCTAGAGGCTTCCTCCTCATATCATCATAACTTTTTTGGCGATCACGCGCAGCCTTGAGTCTATCCTTAATCTGCGAGATCTTCTCAGTAGTCTCTTACACTAACTCAGGTCCTATCAACTGACCTTCTCCCACCTCAGCCTATAAAATTAGCGAACGAAGCTTTCTACCATACAATGCCTCAAACGGAGCACATCTCATACTAGAATGATAACTATTGTTATACGAAAACTCAACCAACGGAAGATGAACATCCCAACTTCCTTCGAATTCCAGGACGCACACTCTAAGCATGTCTTCCAAATTCTGAATAGTATGCTCAATCTGACTATCGGTCTGAGGGTGATAAGCCGTACTCATGTCTAAACGAGTTCCTAATGCCTCTTGCATTGACTGCCAAAACCTTGATGTGAATCGACTATCACGATCCGATATGATCGAGATTGGCACACCATGTCTAGCAACTATCTCATTCAAATACAATCTAGCCAATCTATCCATCTTATAATCCTCACGCATAGGTAGAAAATGAGCAGACTTAGTCAATCGGTCCACAATAACCTAGATTGTGTCGTGTCAACTTAGTCACAAAATCCATAGCTATTCCTTCCAATTTCCATACAAGAATCTCAGGTTGCTGGAGCAAGCCAGATGGCCTTTGATGCTCAGCCTTAACCTTTAAACAAGTCAAACACTTACTAACATACTCAGCTATGTCCTTTTTCATTCCAGGCCACCAATACCTATCTCTCAAATTATAATACATCTTATCAGCTATTGGGTGTACAAAGTACTTCGACTTATAGACTTCATCCATTATTAGGGTTCTTACCTCACCCTTCAAAGGTACCCATATTCGATCCAGGTAGTACAAAGTTCTATCACTTCTTTGTTTTATCATCTCATCCAAACCTTTCTGCAATCCAGCAGACTCATCCACAGCCTCCTTCTGAGCGGCTATTATCCTATCCTTGATACTCGACTGAAGGGTCATATTCATAGCTCTAACTCTCTTAGGCTTTACTCTTTCCTTCATACTTAAGGCATCAGCCACTACATTCGCCTTACCAGGATGGTAGCGAATTTCACAGTCATAATCACTAAACAACTCTATCCAGCGACGTTGTCACATATTCAACTCTTTTTGACTAAAGATATGCTGAAGACTCTTATGATTCATATAGATGACACTCTTTGTCCCATACAGATAATGTCTCTAGATCTTAAGTGCAAACACAACCACACCCAACTCCAAATCATGGGTAGTATAATTCTTCTCATGAATTTTCAACTGCCTCGACGCATAAGCTATCACTTTACCTCTTTGCATTAACATACAGCCTAGTCCTATCCCGGACGCATTTTGAATATACCATAAAGTCTTTCGATCCATCAGGGAGAGCTAGAACAGGCGCATTACACAACTTATCCTTTAAGGTTTGAAATGTCAATTCATGTTCCTCGCCCCAATCGAAAGTCTACACTTCTGAGTCAAGATAGTGAGAGACTTAGCTATCTTAGAAAAGTTCTCAATGAACCTACGATAATATCCAGCCAATCCTAAGAACGAACAAACCTTAGTCGGAGTTCTAAGGGCTTTCTAATTCTTAATAGCTTCAATCTTACTAGGGTCTACATGAACCCTATTATCATTTATCACATGCCCAAGAAACTTCACTTCTCTTAGCCAGAATTTACACTTAGAAAACTTAGCATATAGTTTCTCCTTTTTGAGCAGTTCCAAGACTAACCTTAAGTGTTTTACATGCTCCTCTCGAGTCTTATAGTAGATTAAGATATCGTCTATAAACACGATCACAAACTTATCAAGATAAGGCCTACAAACTCTATTCATTAAATCCATGAATACAACTGGTGCATTAGTCAGACTAAAGGGCATTACTGTGAACTCGAAATGTCCATAACGAGTTTTAAACGCAGTCTTTAGAATGTCATCCTCATGCACTCTCAGCTGATGGTATCCAGACCTAGGATCTATCTTTGAGAAAAACTACGACCCTTGCAGTTGGTCAAATAGATCATCAATCCTAGGAAGCGGATAACGATTCTTAACAGTCAACTTGTTTAATTCTCTATAATAAATGCACATCCTAAAAGAACCATCCTTTTTCTTAACGAACAACACCGACGCTCCCCAAGGCGACGAACGTGGTCGAATGAAACCTTTGTCTTGGATTTTCTTGAGTTGTCCTAACAACTCCTCCAATTCAGAAGGTGCCAAACGATAAGGAGACTTTGCAAACGGCACAGCTCTAGGGATTAACTCAATCTGAAATTCAATTTCCCGAATAGGCGGTAATCCAGATAGGTCATCCGGAAATACCTCGGGAAAATCCCTAACCACAACAATCTCTTCTTGTTTCTTATCACTAGCCTTAGCACTCATCAAAAGTCTCGGTTTCTCTTCTGGTCTCTCTCCTAATACTCTAAGCACCTTGCCATCTGATAGTGGTATCCTTACTACCTTCTCATGACAAATTATTTCAGCCTTATAATTAGACAACCAGTCCAGACCTATAATCACATCAAAACTCCCATGCCCAAAAGGTGTCAATTCGATGTCAAAGACATCACCCTCGATTTCTAATTTGCCACCCTTAATAACCTTATCAATCTCTACTAGCTGCCCGTTAGCTATCTTAATCTCATATTTGTAACCTAATTCACTGGGCTTTATGCCTAACAAAGGTATAAAAGTAGTGGAAACAAAACTATAGTCGGCACCAGAGTCAAATAAGGTAGTGGCAAAATGATTGTTCAAAGTAAACGTACATGTCACAATGTTCGGGTCCTGGCAAGCTTCCTCTGCTCCCAACACGAATGCCCTACCCTTAGCTTGGTTCCCTTGGTTTCCATGACCCTGACCCCCGTTATTAGCAGCAACTTGATTTGGATGGTTTCCTTCCTGTCCTTGAGGTCTATTCAATCTAGGACAAGCTGACCTGACATGGTCGGTACTACCACACTCATAACATGCCCTAACAGTTGGGTTTCTAGCATTGACAGGATTCACATTCCTAGGCACGCCTCTACAATCCCTTGCCAAATGACCCGGGCGGTTACAGTTGTAGCATGTGCGACAAGGCTCTCCAGGTGCATGGTAGGAGTTGCAGGTGGTACACTTGGGCCAAGTACCCGTATTCTCTCTTCCTATAGGGTTTGCGGTAGTAGCAAAAGCATTACTGTTGATAAAATATAATGCCTAAAAACATTACTAATATTTTTTCACATCTTTACGTTTTGATAATCACAAAATATGAAAACATTCAACGTAAAAATAAACGTAAACAAGTAATTAGTAGTAAACTCTCATTTCAACAAATACATTACTTAAAGGTATGAATAAATAAATGCTAAATGCATTTTATTATCAAAGAAAATTTTTATTCAACCTCACACTTTTATAAAATGTTGTAAACATTTTTAAAACATTAGAAAACATTTTCTAAAATTAAAAGAAATGTTTTATTCAAAATAAACATTTTGAAATTCAAATTTTCGGACCTAAAACGGCTAGAAAAGTTCCAAAAAATTCTCCCTACATAAAAGACAAACTGGGGAAGCCCCAGTCTAGGGCGGCCCCCTTAAATACACGAACGGCCCCCTTAAAATTAAGGGGACCGCCCACCTATTTAAGGAGAACGGCCGTAGGTAGATGATCCCCTAGTTTGTCCTATAAATACTAGACTTTTCCCCCCAATTTTCTCACCTTTTGCACTCATTCTTTATGCTCTAAACAGCCCACATATCTTCTCCAAAATCTTTTAATCATTTAATCATAAAGCTTTGTTTCCAAGTGATCCAAGATTAATTCCTCAAGTGCAAGAGAAGAATACTTTCATCATCAAGTGAAGAAGTATTATACCTTAGTGTGCATAACAATCTTGTTGCATCCATATCACATACTTGTAAATCATTTGTATATCATGTATTTGTGTGTAGTAGTTAGATCTTGGCGATCTTTGTAATTATAGTTAGATCGTGGTGATCTTACCAAATGGTGTTAGATAGTTGTGATATAAATAGTGTGGTGAAGTGAAGTCTTAAAGTTGTGAAGAAGTTGTGAAGTTGTGAAGAAGTTGTGAAGTTGTGAAGAAGTTGTGAAGAAGTTGTGAAGTTGTGAACAAGTAGTTGACTTGAGTGTGTTGTGATAGTCATGTTCTAGCTAATGTTAAGAACTCGGCATTTAGCTTTGTGTCGTAAATCGGTGTAAGCAACGTTGTGTACGGTTTTCTCCTCCATAAGGGAGTTTATTGACATGGTAAAGAAAACTCTCGAGTTAGGTGCTCGGGGAGTGAGTTAGGCGAGATGTGCTTCGTTATCGACCTCTATAATTCCTCACGGTTGTGGTTTGATTATTTCTTACTCTTATCTCTTGTCTTACTTTATCACTTCATATACTTATATTGTTCATATTGTGCAAGCATGAATCACAAAAAGTCAAATCTAGAGGTTTTACAACCAAACATAGACTTTATATTAAAAAAAGCGGTAAAACTAATTAAACCCCCCCTTCTAGTTTTCCGCAATTACCATTCCTAGTCCTCTTATTATCATCTCTACCATTCTTATCCTTGCTAGGGTCCCCCACATTTCCTCTCTTCTCAACCTTCTTAATTGATCCATTTCTAACAGCCTCATCGGTCAGTGCACTAGAAATCTACACAGCCTTCTGTATAGTCTTTGGCTCTGTTGCTGCCACTATCCCACAAATTTGTGGAGCAAGGCCATACACATACCTCTCACTCTTCTTACTTTAGGAGTTACTAAGTGAGGAACTAACATCGCCAACTCATGAAAACCTCCATCAGTATTTGCAGCATGGCCTACATAACATGTCCCGACCATGACGTGATTTCATAACTCAGTTTCCAACTTTTACATCTCATGACTAGGACAAAACTCTTCTATCATCATAAACTTAAAGTCATTCCATGACATACTAAAAGCAACTTCCTGGCTTAGCGTGCGGATCTAGAGGTCCACACGTTTAAAGCCTTACCCACAAATGAACCAGTAGTGTATTTTACTTTTTGGTCAACACTACAACCACTCATATCTTGTGCGTTCTCCATTTTCTTGATCCACCGACTAAGGACTACAGCACCTCCGTTACCATTATCTTCTTTAGGGGTTACAAGCTAAAGATTCCGTATTTAGAACCACTACCGGGTTGCCTTTTTACTTTACACATTCCCAACATTCTCTTGAAACGGTTCTCATTAACCACATTACCATTTGATTTCCAAAATTTCTTGGTTACCAACCCGAGCTAGCATGGGGGTTAAGAGGTTCGCAATTGTTGGCATGATCGTCGAGAAGTCGGGTGCTCCCCCATTGGCTCCCTTTACATTCCCATTGACTCCCTTTACACCCCCATTAGCTCCCAAACCCTGGTCATTTCCCTGACCATTCAAATCATCAACACGCTTATCATTACCTTCCCTAGGTCTTCTACACCTCCCACCTCTACCAACCCGTACAACCCATTCCCCCTCCATAGTGTTCGGGCATGCAGGCCGGACCCGCAGCACTTTGGGTCCTCATCTTGGCGCCATTATACTATACGATGGAGAAACATCGGGCAACGTAGGTAGGCAGGATAGACTCGCATAATTATAGAATATCCTTACTATATATTCAGTCATCACAAATACCCTTCGGTGTCAACAGCGATTTGTGTGAAGGATTTTACTAATTATAAGTGAGTTGTGTTACGCTTATAACTATGTTGGCACCGTATCTTATATTCGCATCCTTTCCCCAGTCATATTCAATATTGAGCTCACACATTTCAATGACTGACATAACTAAAGCACAAATCGCGAACACACAAAAGCAAACAAAAGCGGAACATCGCGCACATAGATCCTATACGCAACTAAGCGACGGATCTTAGGTTATAGTCTAGGAAAATCCACCTAGTTCTTTATAACCTTAGCTCTGATTACCAATCTGTCACACCCCGACAATGGCGAAACTCGAGAAATGCAACATAATGATTAATCATAACACAAGATACAATATAGAGAAAACTACAATGCATAAACTTCAAGTGTTACAAAGACCATCAACCTCGATTGATGTCCCAAAACACTATCATAATCCACAATCTCATACATTTATCCAAAAGCCTACACAGGGGTCCATTATATATATTTAACCAAACTTCCAAAATACTAAAGCCAGATAAACAAGCAAGACTTCACATGAAAATCCACTCGGGATACTTCTAAGCCAGCTATCACACATCACTAAACTATTCCTCTTTCATTCACTGAAATTTGATACTCGAAACGTCAACACATATGTTGGTGAGCTCGTTAGGTTTGACCTTAACCCAAAAAATTTTATGCACCAATTTTCCAAACAGTGACTATAGTTCTATTGACAGTGATGTTTATATGCAATAAACCATAGCATTCCCGCTAATCAATCACCATATGTCACTTACGCACCTAAAGGGCCTACCAGTTGGAGCACTAAAATTAGGGTAGGCGTACCCATCCGCTCCAATAATCACATAAATACTGGGTAGGCGTACCCATCCGATCCAAACAATCATACAAATATTGGGTAGGCGTACCCCTCCGATCCAAACAATCACGCAACACATAATATTCACATAGCGGTCATAAGCACATATCTTGTCCTAGAAATAAAACTACATTTCGCACAGATCAATTCAAAACATTTCAAAACACATTTGAGTATCATTTTCCTCTAATGGAAAAACCGTAAAAAGTGGGGCTACGAGAACTCACCTCAAGCAAGTCTTTAGCAACCAAATCTCAATCACACAAGCAAATGCAACGACGCCCGCACACGACCTAGTCCAGTTAATGTCCCAATTTAATCATCCATTTCCAAAACAATCTTCACGTTTGATGCATAGAGTTTAGACGCGTTGTACAATTACCCAAAACAATTTAGTGGTGTGATGGTTGACGTCTTATCCCAACAATCATATCAATCCGATATCTCAACGGTACATACTTATACTATTTAAAGAAAATAGATAAGTAATATAAGTAAATATTTATAATTAATAATTATAAATATATCTCGATAAGTCCATTCGGTAACCTTAGTCACCTCAAAAATAATCATAATATGGTTGAAATTGAAACGTTTACTCATAATAAACACATTAGAGAAGTTTCGAGAAAAATTATATTTTTCGTCTTTTAGTGAATTTATAAAAATAATTAAATAATAAAATAATATTTTATTATTTAAAATTAAAAATTATGTTCTTAAGTGAAATTTTTTAAGTATAAACTTTTTACAAAATTTCGACATGACCCGTATGTCATACAACATTTTTCAAGGTTTCAAACCTTATTTTCAACATTTTTTACCAATTCGACACTTTTTGAAAAAATTCCAAAATCTCAAATCTTTAACGTTTACCAAAACGTTTTTCCCAAAATATCGTTCAATATCACTTTGTAAGCATATTTTCACTTTTAAAAGTCCGTCAAAACTCTCATAACGACTAAATATCGCTTATTGGGCTTTTAGGCCCAACAAGGGTCCATTAAGATATTTATAAGTCCAAAATACGATCCAAGTCCAAAAGCAAGGTCCATTTACATACATAAGCTTATACCAATACAAAAGAAACAATTCGGACTACAATAAGCCTTCCCATTAAGCCACGGCTTAAATGGGCTTATTGGCCGTGAGCTCATAAGCTCCAAAATAAGTATATTAAGCTTGAAAATAAGCTAATAAGCTAGGTATCGTATTTGGTTACTACCATAAGCCTCAAAAATAGTCCACAAACATACGCCATATCACAAAAATAGTCAAAATCACTTTCCTAGTGATTTTGAAAAACCACATGGCATATAAGCCTAAAATAAGCCAAGAAATAGCTTAAAATAAGCCCGCATAAGCTATACAAGCTACTATCAAAAATAAGTTATCTAGCAACATATATTATTCAACCATCATGACCACAACATCAAAACTACAAAAACCCCTTTTTCCTTTTTTAACCCACGAACCAAACACCCTCTTTTTATTCACTTCGCTTCTAAAAATCAATTTACACAACGATCAACTTGTACAACTAACATCTATGCATTAAAATAAACCCAAAAGGAAAAACGAAATTTAAATTTGAAAACTTACAAGAAAATCTTCAAAAATGTATATTTCGACACGAATCGGACAACCCAAACGTTGTTTAAATGAATACCCAAATACTCGTATCAACCCGGAATATCACGTTCTCGATCAAAGTTGGAAATTTATGGTGGTTGTGCTGGGGTAGGTGGCGGACGTACTAGCACGCACACACACACTTATGTGTGTTTTTTTTTTTTGAAAATGAAATGAAATTATGAGAAAAATGTTAAGTGGAAAGCGGACAAGTTAGCTAGAATTAAGCCATTTTGTCTCCCCTCTCTTGCTTATAACCGGCCATGGATCCTATGTGGTCTTGGGCCTTTCTTTTCGTGTCGGGATCACTTAAATACTCGTAAAACTCAACCGTAAGATTTACCTCAAAGATAATTAGAATTTTTATTCACCTTAAAAATACTTTTCCATTAACCTAGAATATTTACACGACATATTTACACTTTAAACCCTTCAAAACTCAATTGGACATTAACGGACGTGTCGGACTCGTTTTTTGGTATTTCTTAAAATATGCGGGTCAAACCACCCGGAATACAAATAACACAATAATACCTTCCAAAAAGGGATTATTAACCACAATAAACCATAATTCATCATAATACTCATAATATCACCACCGTCAACACGGTACAAAATCTGAATAAACTGACAAAAGTCAAATAGTTAAAGGACTATAAATGAAATATTTAGAACACAAAAAGGGCAAATGTTACACAACGAGATTGATAGTTTGAATGCAAGTAGAAATCCATGAATGAAATCTTGTAAAATTTGGACTCCAATGCACATCAAGAACGTCTAGCGTCTTATTCACCTGAGAAATACATGCTTAAAATTGTCAACATAAAGTTGGTGAGTTCATAGGTTTATGTAAGTATAAATGTGGGACCTCAAGAGTTCAATGTGTGAAATAATGTAACACATACAAAATCAAAAAATGTAATTACGATTGCACTAAGCTCATGACACTGAAGCTACAACAATGTATGTGTGCAAACTCATGCAAATAATGGGTCCGTGTAAATGTTTAACCCGTAACATCTAAAATCCGATAAGGTATACATCTGTTAGTTCAGTTCTCTGAAACTAGTAAGCGCTACTTACCCAAACGGGGATGGTAATCCCAAATAGATCAATTTATAACACAACGCTTACACAAATTAATTAAGAGTTCATGATATTAAGCATATGGGGCGGTTACAATCCCTTGCCAAATGACCCGGGCGGTTATAGTTGTAGCATGTGCGACAAGTCCCTCCGGGTGCATGGTAGGAGTTGCAGGTGGTACACTTGGGCCAAGTACCCGTATTCTCTCTCCCTATAGGGTTTGCGGTAGTAGCAAAAGAATTACTGTTGATAAAATATAGTGCCTAAAAACATTACTAATATTTTTTCACATCTTTACGTTTTGATAATCACAAAATTTGAAAACGTTCAACGTAAAAATAAACGTAAACAAGTAATTAGTAGTAAACTCTCATTTCAACAAATACATCACTTAAAGGTATGAATAAATAATGGCTTAATGCATTTTATGATCAAATGAAATTTTTATTCAACCTCACACTTTTATAAAATGTTGTAAACATTTTTAAAACATTAGAAAACATTTTCTATAATTAAAAGAAATGTTTTATTCAAAATAAACATTTTGAAATTCAAATTTTCAGACCTAAAACGGCTAGAAAAGTTCCAGAAAATTCTCCCTACACAAAAGACAAACTGGGGAAGCCCCAGTCTAGGGCGGCCCCCTTAAATACACGGACGGCCCCCTTAAAATTAAGGGGACCCCCCACCTATTTAAGGGGAACGGCCCTAGGTAGACGCTCCCCTAATTTGTCCTATAAATACTAGACTTTTCCCCTCAATCTTCTCACCTTTTGCACTTATTCTTTATGCTCTAAACAGCCCACATATCATCTCCAAATTCTTTTGATCATTTAATCATAAAGCTTTGTTTCCAAGTGATCTAAGCTTAATTCCTCAAGTGCAAGAGAAGAATACTTTCATCATCAAGTGAAGAAGTATTATACCTTAGTGTGCATAGCAATCTTGTTGCATCCATATCACATACTTGTAAATCATTTTATATCTTGTATTTGTGTGTAGTAGTTAGATCTTGGCGATCTTTGTAATTATAGTTAGATCGTGGTGATCTTACCAAGTAGTATTAGATAGTTGTGATATAAATAGTGTGGTGAAGTGAAGTCTTGAAGTTGTGAAGAAGTTGTGAAGTTGTGAACAAGTAGTGAAGTCGTGTTGTGATAGATTGGTTCTAGCTAAGATTAGAACTCGACATTTAGCTTTGTGTCGTAAATCGGTGTAAGCAACGTTGTGTACGGTTTTCTCCGCCATAAGGGAGTTTATTGACATAGTGAAGAAAACTCTCGAGTTAGGTGCTCGGGGAGTGGAGTAGGGCGAAGAGGTGCTTCGTTACCGAACCACTATAAATCCTCACGTTGTGGTTTGATTGTTCTTACTCTTATCTCTTGTCTTACTTTATCATTTCATATACTTATATTGTTCATATTGTGCAAGCATTGAATTCACAAAAATTCGAATCTAAGTTTTACAAACAAACATAAACCTTAAATTAAAAAGCGGTAAACTATTCAACCCCCCTTCTAGTTTTCCACAATTACCATTCCTAGTCCTCTTATTATCATCCCTTCCATTCTCATCCTTGCTAGGGTCCCCCACATTTCCTCTCTTCTCAACCTTCTTAATTGATCCATTTCTAACAGCCTCATCGGTCAGTGCACTAGAAATCTACACAGCCTTCTGTATAGTCCTTGGCTCTGTTGCTGCCACTATCCCATGGATTTGTGGAGCAAGGCCATACACATACCTCTCAATCTTCCTACTTTCAGGAGTTACTAAGTGAGGAACTAACCTCGCCAACTCATGAAACCTATCAGTATACGCAGCATGGCCAGTCCTGAGCATGGCGTGATTTCATAACTCAGTTTCCAACTTTTACATCTCATGACTAGGACAAAACTCTTCTATCATCATAAACTTAAAGTCATTCCATGACATACTAAAAGCAACTTCCTGGCTTAGCGTGCGGATCTAAGAGTTCCACCACGTTAAAGCCTTACCCACAAATGAACCAGTAGTGTATTTTACTTTTTGGTCAACACTACAACCACTCATATCTTGTGCGTTCTCCATTTTCTTGATCCACCGACTAAGGACTACAGCACCTCCGTTACCATCATATTACTTAGGGTTACAAGCTAAGAATTCCGTATAAGAACCACCTACCCGGTTGCCATTTACTAACACATTCCCAACATTCTCTTGAACGTTCTCATTAACCACATTACCATTCTGATTTCCAACATTTCCTTGGTTACCAACCCGAGCTAGCATGGAGGGTAAGAGGTTCTGCAATTGTTGGGCAATGATCGTCGAGAAGTCGGGTGCTCCCCCATTGGCTCCCTTTACATTCCCATTGACTCCCTTTACACCCCCATTAGCTCCCAAACCCTGGTCATTTCCCTGACCATTCAAATCATCAACACGCTTATCATTACCTTCCCTAGGTCTTCTACACCTCCCACCTCTACCAACCCGTACACCCATTCCCCCTCCTAGTGATTCGGCAGCAGGCCGGCCAGCACTTTGGGTCCTCATCCTTGGCGCCATTATCTATACGAGGGAGAACATGGGCAACGTTAGGTAGGCAGGAAGACTCGCATACATATAGAATATCTTACTATATATTCAGACATACACACAATACCCCCTTACGGTGTCAACATCGATTTGTGTGAACGATATTACTAAGTATAAGTGAGTTGTGATACGCTTATAACTATGTTGGCCACCGTACTTATATTCGCATCCTTTCCCAGTCATATTCAATATTGAGCTCACACATTTCAATGACTGACATAACTAAAGCACCAAACCGCGAACACACAAAAGCAAACAAAAGCGGAACATCGCGCACATAGATCCTATACGCAACTAAGCGACGGATCTTAGGTTATAGTCTAGGAAAATCCACCTAGTTCTTTATAACCTTAGCTCTGATTACCAATCTGTCACACCCCGACAATGGCGGAAACTCGAGAATGCAACATAATGATTAATCATAACACAAGATACAAAATAGAGAAAACTACAATGCATAAACTTCAAGTGTTACAAAGACCATCAACCTCGATTGATGTCCCAAAACACTATCATAATCCACAATCTCATACATTTATCCAAAAGCCTACACAGGGGTCCATTATATATATTTAACCAAACTTCCAAAATACTAAAGCCAGATAAACAAGCAAGACTTCACATGAAAATCCACTCGGGATACTTCTAAGCCAGCTATCACACATCACTAAACTATTCCTCTTTCACTTCACCTGAAAATGATACTCGAAAACGTCAACAATAATGTTGGTGAGCTCGTAGGTTTGACCTTAAACCCAAAATTTATGCCAATATTTCAAACAGTGGACAATAGTTCTATATGACAGTGAATATATATGCAATCAAACCATAGCATTCCCGCTAATCAATCACCATATGTCACTTACGCACCTAAAGGGCCTACCAGTTGGAGCACTAAAATTAAGGCAGGACCACACACAAACTAGGGTAGGCGTACCCATCCGCTCTAATAATCACAAAAATACTGGGTAGGCGTACCCCTCTGATCCAAACAATCATACAAATACTGGGTAGGCGTACCCCTCCGATCCAAGCAATCATTCAACACATAATATTCACATAACAGTCATAAGCACATATCTTGTCCCAAAAACAAAACCACATTTTGCACAGTTCAATTCAAAACATTTCAAAACACATTTGAGCATCATTTTCCTGCAATGGAAAAAGAGTAAAAATGGGCTACGAGAACTCACCTCAAGCAAGTCTTTTGCAGTCAAATCTCAATCACACAAGCAAATGCACAAGACCTAGTCTAGTTAATGTCCCAATTTAATCATCCATTTCCAAAACAATCTTCACGTTTGATGCATAGAGTTTAAACGCATTGTACAATTACCCAAAATAATTTAGTGGTGTGATGGTTGACGTCTTATCCCAACAATCATATCAATCTGATATCTCAACAGTATATACTTATACTATTTAAAGAAAATAGATAAGTAATATAAGTAAATATTTATAATTAATAATTATAAATATATCTCGATAAGTCTCTTCGATAACCTTAGTCACCTCAAAAATAATCATAATATGGTTGAAATTGAAACGTTTACTCATAATAAACACATTAGAGAAGTTTCGAGAAAAAATATATTTTTCGTCTTTTAGTGAATTTATAAAAATAATTAAATAATAAAATAATATTTTATTATTTAAAATTAAAAATTATGTTCTTAAGTGAAATTTTCTAAGTATAAAATTTTTACAAAATTTCGACATGACCCGTACGTCATACAAGATTTTTCAAGGTTTCAAACTTTATTCTCAACATTTTTCACCAATTCGACACTTTTCGACAAAATTCCAAAATCTCAAATCTTTAACGTTTACCAAAACATTTTTCCCAAAATATCGTTCAATATCACTTTGTAAACATATTTTCACTTTTAAAAGTCCGTCAAAACTCTCATAACGACTAAATATCGCTTACTGGGCTTTTAGGCCCAACAAGGGTCCATTAAGATATTTGTAAGTCTAAAATACGATCCAAGTCCAAAACCAAGGTCCATTTACATACATAAGCTTATACCAATACATAAGAAACAATTCGGACTACAATAAGCCTTCCCATTAAGCCACGGCTTAAATAGGCTTATTGGCCGTGAGCTCATAAGCTCCAAAATACGTATATTAAGCTTGAAAATAAGCTAATAAGCTAGGTATCGTATTTAATTACTACCATAAGCCTCAAAAATAGTCCACAAACATACGCCATATCACAAAAATAGTCAAAATCACTTTCCTAGTGATTTTGAAAAACCACATGGCATATAAGCCCAAAATAAGCTAAGAAATAGCTTAAAATAAGCCCGCATAAGCTATACAAGCTACTATCAAAAATAAGATATCTAGCAACATATATTATTCAACCATCACGACCACAACATCAAAACTACAAAAACCCCTTTTTCCTTTTTTAACCCACGAACCAAACACCCTCTTTTTATTCACTTCGCTTCCAAAAATCAATTTACACAGCGATCAACTTGTACAACTAACATCTATGCATTAAAATAAACCCAAAAGGAAAAACAAAATTTAAATTTGAAAACTTACAAGAAAATCTTCAAAAATGTATATTTCGACACGAATCGGACAACCCAAACGTTGTTTAAATGAATACCCAAATACTCGTATCAACCCGGAATATCACGTTCTCGATCAAAGTTGGAAAATTTATGGTGGTTGTGCTGGGGTAGGTGGCGGACGTACTAGCACGCACACACACACTTATGTGTTTTTTTTTTTGAAAATGAAATGAAATTATGAGAAAAATGTTAAGTGGAAGGCGGACAAGTTAGCTAGAATTAAGCCATTTTGTCTCCCCTCTCTTGCTTATAACCGGCCATGGATCCTATGTGGTCTTGGGCCTTTCTTTTCGTGTCGGGATCACTTAAATACTCGTAAAACGCAACCGTAAGATTTACCTCAAAGTTAATTATAATTTTTATTCACCTTAAAAATACTTTTCCATTAACCTAGAGTATTTACACGACATATTTACACTTTAAACCCTTCAAAACTCATTTGGACATTAACGGACGTGTCAGACTCGTTTTTCGGTATTTCTCAAAATTTGCGGGTCAAACCACCCGGAATACAAATAACACAATAATATCTTCCAAAAAGGGATCATTAACCACAATAAACCATAATTCATCATAATACTCATAATATCATCACCGTCAACACGGTACAAAATCTGAATAAACTGACAAAAGTCAAATAGTCAAAGGACTATAAATGAAATATTTAGGACACAAAAAGGGCAAATGTTACACAACGAGATTGATAGTTTGAATGCAAGTAGAAATCCATGAATGAAATCTTGTAAAATTTGGACTCCAATGCACATCAAGAACGTCTAGCGTCTTATTCACCTGAGAAATACATACTTAAAATTATCAACATAAAGTTGGTGAGTTCATAGGTTTATGCAAGTATAAATGTGGGACCTCAAGAGTTCAATGTGTGAAATAATGTAACACATACAAAATCACAAAATATAATTACGATTGCACTAAGCTCATGACACTGAAGCTACAACAATGTATGTGTGCAAACTCATGCAAATAATGGGTCCGTGTAGATGTTTAACCCGTAACATCTAAAATCTGATAAGGTATACGTCTGTTAGTTCAGTTCTCTGAAACTAGTAAGCGCTACTTACCCGAAGGGGGATGGTAATCCCAAATAGATCAATTTATAACACAACGCTTACACAAATTAATTAAGAGTTCATGATATTGAGCATATGGGGTTATCACTACTTAGGAAAACTCGTGATTTGTTTAAAAGAGCACTTGCGTCCAAATGTAAAACAAGGCATGTATCTCACCTCAAGATTTGTAAATATTATTAAATAAGTAAAACGGGGCTATAAACTCACCTTAAGTGATGGAACTAATTTTGAGAAATTCAACAATGAAAGTCGTCACAATAAACCGGTATGCAACCTATTTAATTATAGGTCGATTTAGAATAATGTAATCGAAGTAAAATAAAACGATGTATTTTATATCATTATATAACCATCTATTAGTTTTAGTTTTTGCTTATTAATCAAAATAATGTTTACGTTATGTTTATCATTTAATTTTAAAGTATATACATTCGTAATATATTCTAATAGCCAGAAAATTAATTATAGTCTATTTCGCTTGATTTACTATTTTTATTATTTCTACAACGATAATATATATTTTTATTGTCATTTTATAAAATGTGTGCAGAAAATTTTACTAACTTTTTATAAAAGTTGTCTAGTTACAACGGGGAATATCTCACTCAATTTACACTTCCGGGCTTCAAAAACTCACGCATATTTTACCTAAAAATCATTTCGAGCAACTTTCTAGTTTTACACTTTAGCCGAAACAGACCTGAAAGGGGTCAAAATCATAAAAACTGAATATGCGAGATTATACCCATTTTTACCAAAAGCTATCAAATGTATATAGTTACCGGTAAACTTTAAAAACTCATAACTTCTTCGTTTTACGACCGTTTTTCGCGTTCTTTATGTCCACGGATTCGTATTAAGATGTACTAACATATTTTTAAGGTTTTAACTTGTCAAAAAAATCCCTATCTTACTGTTTTGAACCAACTGTTTTAACAGCATATATATTGAGTCGGATTTCATTCGAAAATCACCACAACTTCGCCAATGGCTAATCTAACCTATATCCATTCACTACTACATCCAACAACAAATCCAAACTATCATAATCCCATCCAACACTTCAACAAATCTAACTAATATCTCAAGAACATGAAATAAATTATAAAACTAAATAAATTAGTTTATGAACAACTAATTTAACAACATGTTTAAATAATTTAACAAGTACTTATGACATATCAAAATAAATATTTTTAAGTGTTCCATCATGTATATAATTTATTTTTCATCTCTTGTAAGTATGTATATATTTAAGTATTGTTCTTGATTTTCTTGTAGACTTTTTATAAAAATTAACTAATTGGTGATATAACTATATAAACAAAAATTTACATAACAAGAAAATATATAAAATGAAAGTATAAGAAAAGATGTAAACCTTAGTGTGATGGATGATGGATTTTAGCAAAGATATATAACTAATACCCAACCAAGAATACTTGTTATATTAATTTACCCCTAATGTATACTTGCAAAAATGCTTATCAACCTTGCCCCTTTCTTTCTTTTTGTCTACTGCCGACCACAAAGAGGAAAAGAATGAATGTGTTTGAGTTTTGATTTTTGAAATTATTAGTTATTGGTTAGGTACATGTATGTATATACTAGTAATTTTGGTAAATATTCCATCTCCTTTATCTATTATTAATCCAAATATGGTAAAATGTGTTTTGGGAATTGGTTCTTGCCGTGAATGAGGACACAAAACAAAAGATTGCTAACATTTTTGAATTAGTAGAGTCACATGAGAGCTTTTGGGGGAAGATTAATCATGAATATGGAAATATATGTTTTCTATGCAAGATAGCAAATGTTAGAAATTCTTTCTTTGTTTGGGGAATAGACGGCAAGGAAGGACAAAAGCGCAAAATATTTTTAATTTTGTGTATAATTTATTTATATGTATATATTTGTATGAGCATATAGGATGGTGTTGGTTTATTTGTAGCCATGCATGCACTTAAGTGCGTACGTAAGCGTTTTACGTTAAAATACGAAAATAAAATATGGAAACATATAAATTATCATCGTATTAATTATATAACACTTATTTGACGTAAATTTTATTTGTTTAATGTCGGTTTACGTTAGTTGTTGATTTTTTTAGTTACGCGATTTAACTTAACGGTTATAAATAAAAGTAAACACGTAAAAGTTCAAAGTAAATAGTTTTAAGTTTATTGACAAAAATGACCTGAAAATGCGGTTTGCCACACATACTTAGAAAAATGGTCGACTACCACAAGAATAACAGTTAACCCTTTACACGATGGTAGCCCCGTTATGAAATATATCGATACATCCTCCCACGCCGCTGATAGCGTTGGTAAAGGTTGCACGTATCCTCCCACAGCTTGGGTTGAGTACTTAGTTTTTTGCCACACCAAGCATTGCTTGATATACTCATCCACCAATTTGCGCATTCCTGACCAGTGGAACAATGATCATACTAACGTCTTCTTGACTCCCCCATGACCCGCGCTAGGAGTGTCATGGAACTCACGCAACAATATCGCCTTTATTCTAGATTCCTTTCCGACATAATACTGATCACAAAAAATCACGAACCCCTCCTCTTAACGAAACCCATTTGGTCTGCTACCTTTGTTGATTTGATGATGTAATGCTACCAATTCCTCAAGTGTTTTGTTTTCTTTCTTCAAGTCCACGAGCAACCCAACAACAGGCTCGCTTAGTGACATGAACGCGGCTATAACCAACTCCTCTTCTTCATATAAATAAGACAAGGCATCGGTAACCTGGTTGATGTTTCCCGGCTTGTACTCGACCACGAAGTCAAATCCCCATTAACTTGCGAACATACTTTTACTGACTTGGGGTTTGGATTACTTGTTGCATAAGTTCTTTAAGGCTTTTATGATCAGTCCGAATGATAAACCGCCATCCCACAAGATACTGGCACCACTTATAGGCAACCTCCACTATAGTGAATAGTTCCTTTTAGTATGTGGCTGCTATACGCATTTTAGGTCCTAACTTACGGCTGAAGTAACTAATGAGACGATTAGTTTGTAGCAAAACCGCCCATATACTCGTGTCTGAAGCATCAGCCTCCATCATGAAGACTTGCTTAAAATTTGGGAGACTTACAATAGGTGGTGTAGATAGTTGTTGTTTAAGTCTTTCAAAAGCGGTCACCTCGTGTACTCCCCACTTAAATCCATCCTTCCACAAAAGATCAGTTAATAGAGCAGCCAAAGTTGCATACCCCTTAATGAAACGCCTATAATACCCGACGAGCCCTAAAAACCCTCTCACTTGTCATTGAGTTGTAGGTACATGCCAATCTCGAACCACCAGAACCTTCTTGGGATCCATCTCCACCTCGCGACTAGAGATGATATGACCTAAATACTTGATTGCCTCAGCCCCAAATATATATTTAGATCATTTCACATAAAACTGGTGTGCCTGCAAAAGCTGAAAAACATATGACAAATGCTCGAGATGAGCGGTAAGCGTGGTACCATACACCAAAATGTCATAAAAACGATCATAAATTTATGTAAAAAGGCGAAAACAATCGATTCATGGTTTCCTGAAAAGTGGAGGGCGCATTGGTCAGGCCGAAAGGCATGACTAAAAACTCATAATAGCCATCATGTGTATGAAACACCATTTTGTACACATCCCTTTCATGCACTCGAATTTGATGATACCCGACTAGCAAATTCAACTTAGTAAAATTACTAGACCCTCCAAGCTCATCGAACATCTCATTAACCGTTATAATTGGAAATTTATCCTTAATAGTGACTGCATTCAAGGCTCGATAATCAAAACAGAATCGATAACTTCCATCCTTCTTTTTAACTAACAATACGGGCAAAGAAAATGGGCTTTGACTAAATTGAGTAATACCTTGACTTAACATCTCGTTAACTAGTTTTCCTATTTCCCCCTTTTGATAATGTGGGTATCGGTAAGGCCGCACATTTACGGGCTTATTATCAGGAAGTAAATGAATGCGGTGATCAATAGAACGATGAGGTGGTAAAGAAGTGGATACCTGAAAGAGGACATCAAATTGATGTAACAACCGATTGAGCTACAGCTGGCTGAAGTCGTAGCCACGAGGCTGCGGTCTTCGCCGTCTGCTGCCGGCATAGATTTCGAACATGTCATAGACTCCATCGTGCTCAAGAAACGCCTGCATTTGATTCAAACTGATTTTCTTCATGCGCAAAGAGTTATCCCCTTTTAGAGAATACGTAGTGTTAAGCAAGGTGAATTCCATGGTTTGTTTCGCATAGTCATGTGTTACCTTCCCCAAATTTTGTAGCCATTGAATACCCAACACCACATCAGGCCCTTGCATAGGCAACACATATAAATCGACCTCCACGGTTACCCCCTGCATTTGAAGAGTAACACGCGAGCAAACACTCTCACACAACAAGGTCTCGCCACTGCCAATATAAACCTTGAACACCTTTGTCGGTTGAATAGGTAAACGTATTTTCTCGACCACGTCAGGCCGAATAAAATTTTGTGTGCTCCCGTTGTCAATAAGCACGTGCACATCTCCCTAGCGAGTCATCCCCCATAATTGGAGAGAAATGGACTCCTATGTCCCACGAGTGAATTAAGTATAGAGATATCCCTACTTTCGACCACGTCCTCACCCTCGCCCGTGATCGCGTCTCTCGGGTCATCCTCTTCCTCCGTCATGAGAAACAAAATTTTACCCGGGCACTTATGCCAAAGTACCCACCGGTTATCACAATTAAAACAAAGCCCTTTGTTAAGACGTTCCTGACACTTCGCCGGAGATATCCATTTAATAGCAAGTGGTTTGGAATTTGCATTAGGGTTCGGTAACAAGGGTGATTTAGCCGTTTGTACTGATGTCGAAGGTCCCCCAGAACGAGGCAACGACTATTTTTGAGATCCCACCGCCGCCAAGGTTTTAGCCGACGTACTCGTCACTAGAGCAGGTTATCTAAACAAGCCTTAGTAATCCGTGCTAATGCAAACGCGTCGCCCAGAGTAGTAGGTTTTGAAACTAACAACTCCCGCTGCAAGTGAAGTTTATGCCCAAAAATATAAAAGTAGATGAGCAAAGATTTTGGTACATCTGTAACCCTATTCATAAGCTTTTCAAATTCCCGTTGGTAATCCTCGACCGTACCTAGTTGCAACAGTTTCGACAAAGCTCCTTGCGGGTCTTCGTATTTCGACGGCCCAAAGCGGTTTTTAACACTCTCCACAAACCTATCCCAAGTTGTAATCAAACCATTCCTTGACATCCACCGAAACCACTCAGCCGCTGCGCCTTCCAAATTAAAACCAACAATCCGCTATCGCTGATCAGTGGGTGTGTTAAGCAAAGAAAAATACTCTGTGATGGCAAAGATCTACCTCTTCGGATCGTCCCTTAAAAACTACAAAACATCCAAACGCATCGACCGTGGCAACAACATCCCTTGATCGCCGCCACCTCCTTGCCGATTCTGAAGAAGACCTCGAGTTGCCTGTAACTCGGCACGCAATGTGTCAAACTAAAGCTGGAAAGCCTCAGCTTGTTGCCGCGCAAGTTTCTCGGCTGCATCTTGGTGATCTTTAAGTCACAAACAAACCGTGTTTTCATCCATGAGTGCAATGAAAGCACCAATTGATACGACCTACTCGTATCGGTAGTAGCACCCCTTTTAGCGTGTGCGAGCTCTTAAAAATTAGAGAAGAAGAAGCAGAGAATTGTTTGACAGAAAACATAATACTTTCATTAATGGCGAGGGGTTTAAATACCCATTGAATGACAATCCTTTTACGACTTTATAAAAATCCTATTACGACTCGATAACATTTATCCTATTACGACTCGATAACATTTATCCTAAACAATAAAGATAAATATGATGAGCGTATCCTATCCTATTACAAACTCACTGAGTTAACCTGGCGCAACCTTGGTCCTCATCCCACGTTCCAACTGACGTCCCTCGGTCATAACAATCACAACCTTGATCCTCACACTAACCCTAATTATTATATTCCGTCAACCCCACCACAAGCAAATCCCTCAACCGAATGTTGTAGTCTCTTGATTTTTCTTCCATAATTATTACTCCGTACTTTTGTGCTTTAGTCATACTCACCATAAGCAAGCCTTATTTTGGTTTACTTTTAGTCAACCAAATACAATTAGTCTCGTGTTTTCATTCAAACAACATGACTGGGTCTGTCCCACAACCAACTGTTATATCTTTAAGTAATAACCAAATATCAACCCTCTCACCTAGGTGTTGCGCTTCCTTTTTGTGCCCCCGTTCACAAATATCTAGTCAAAAGTCCTCACTCCTTAAATTCTAACCAAACCGTCACCAAAACTCTAACTTTTGGCAGTCTAGATCAAACCCTAACAAAATTATTTTTTCTTTTATGTTCGTACCTTACTGTTCTTCCATCACCATTCTAAAAATCATGAATAATAGTGATCGTGGTATGTGATCTATTCATTTTGGTGTGTGATTAACGAAAATAAAAGGATACATTGGTTTATACAGTATGAAAAAAGGATACATTGCTTTATCCCATATGAAAAAAGGATACATTGGTTTATCCTGTATGATACATTGTTTTATGAGTGACTTTTAAATTTAAAGACTTGTCTCCGCATGTTGGCGGATTTTTTCAACAACTAATTATGTTTAGTTTAATGCTTTGCTTTTGTTGCTTGTTTATGTTTGTTGTTGTTTCAAGATCAGCTTCCGCTTTGCTTTTGTTGCATGTTTTATTTTACTACTCAAGTCCGAGCTTTCGCGAAATTGGTTTTGAAGATCACTTTTTCTTATAGAAAACTGTTATGGTTTCAAAAGTGAAATTGGTTTGGTTCAAATGTCTTAGCTGGTGGGGTGTCTCTACGGTGATACACAAAATGTCTGTTAAAAATTTAATTGCGGGTAGTTTTGTGAAACTTCTTCCTCCGCGTCTTCAAAATATATTTCAAGGAGTTTGTCTTGTTACTCTTTGGAGTGTGTGAAATTGGAGAAACAAGGTGGCTTATGCCACCATTGAATCTAAATCTAAAGAGAAAGGAGCAAATATTTTTTCTATGATTCAAGTCAATTCCTTCTTGTAGATTTCTAATAAGTGGTCAATGAAGAGTGCAATTCCTAACTATAAGTCTTAGGTGAA
The DNA here is from genome assembly GCA_026074375.1 of Tanacetum coccineum. NCBI lineage: Eukaryota > Viridiplantae > Streptophyta > Magnoliopsida > Asterales > Asteraceae > Tanacetum > Tanacetum coccineum. The sequence goes on from BQNB010008995.1 coordinate 61,528, forward strand.
TATGCCTAGGGGGATCTATGATGAAATTGTTAATTTAACAACATGAGGTGGTTTATCTCCGGTGGTTGCCATTACATGATATTCTCTTTTCTTCATGTTTTTAGTTCTTGCTTTATTTTCTTTTCTTTATAGCCTTTATCTTGATGGTTGTAGTTGTTTTGGATATTCTGTTTTGTTCGCTTAATGAAATGTTTTGCTTTAAAAAAATCTAACTATATCAACATGCATTTCAAATACCTTGTTTCAAACGAGACCATGATACATTTATTTCAACAAAGACAACTTGTAATACAACTACTAGATGGGCTCTTTATTTCGTGAGACCAATATATATTCTATGCGACATTACATCATACAAATTTGAAATTTCCAAGCAGAAAAAACGGGTACATCTTTCCAATCAATCAACAAACATCTACCATCAACACGAACAGTACAAGATTTCCCACAATCAAAGTTACCATCGAATAACTTTGCTTCAAAAAGCCTATCGCTACTTAGTTCAATCTCCACCATCCCAAAGCATACAAAAAACGGCCTCCAAACATCAACACCAATATGTCTGAGAGTTCTCTCATCTCCATCAGCTGCCACAATGTTACATATACTTTGACCATATATGACCGACTCTGAAACCTTTCTATGTCGATCATCATTAGCCAAACAATCTGACATACTGTTAAAAAGTGCACTATGGAAGAAAAGGGCTTCAGTGAAACGATTTGCAATAACTGGTGTCACATGATTTGCTTCTATTTTAGTAACGAGTGTTATACATTGATTAATCTTTCTGATAATGCGCATAAGATGTTCTAGAAAGTTTGGTTTTAAGATTAAGGTTGATAAGATGAAAGGTGCACAAATAGCAATCTTTTCGTGTTCATCTAGTTCTTGGTGATCTATGTTGAAATCTAGCATGTTTGACACCATAACCATCTTGAAAGTAAATGTGATGTTCATCGACTTTGCATAGTCAGCAAGACGTCTGCCTGCAAAAAACAAGAACTATCATAATATAGTCTCAAATTTGCTCAAGATTTGTTTGTTTGCATACACCACATTGTACAAGCTATGCAGTACATTGAATGACACCGCATAGCACATACGGTGGTGTATACACATAAAAATGGTGTATATATTAGTATATTACCTTTTATGGCTTATTGAACTTAATAGCAACATACTATATAATATATACTATAAATTCATCCATACTTTCGAAAACCAAATTACTAGAGATTGGAATGTGCATATACCAATTACAATGTTGCTATGAAATGACATTTGACAAATAATCCAACATTTTACAGATTTTATGAGACAATAGATTATTATCACAAAAATAGGACATACCAGTATCTTGTATCCTCGATTCTGCTCTTGTTTAACAGCAATTAGCTTAAAACACTCAAGATGTTCTCAACTCACGAGATCTTGCAACATGACTATATATTTCATTCTAGTATGTCCTAATCTCGAGATCGATGACATGAATCTTAGCTTCCTTAACATGTTGAAGTATTGTATGAACTGCACTATGATGGTGAATCTGAGACAATGGAAGCCTTTGATGAAACTATAGGTTGCTCTTGTCAATACTTATCAGCTCTTCATGAAGATCAAACATCTACATCTTTTGATTTTTTTTGGGTAAAGGGGATTACCCTGGTAAAATATATTAATCACAGAAAAAGTTTAAGAGCAAAGGAATGTAGCTAAAGTACCACATTAATCTCAAGTTGTGCTTGAACAACCAAAAAGCCGCATGTGACATGCCACACTACGACCAACCACTAACAAAATACATCAACAAGAACACCAATAGGAAAAAACCATCTAATGACACATAAAACACCAAAACTCTTCAGCAACATCGCATCAGGAGTATAGGAAGCCAGTTGAGACTGGCTCCTTAAAAAACCCTTCCAAGAAAAACCCAATGTGAAAACCCTTGAGAAGGAAAAAGAGTACAACACTCAGATGGCACTCCAAATGCGAACCATACACCACCATGAACAAAGACGAGCAACTCTTCATCCAACGATCGAAGCAGAAATCCATTAAGAACCAGTGATAATAAGAGAATCCGGAAGCTTCCAAAGATGCATAAAGGCCATCATGTTCCTAGTCTTCTTGAACTTACAAGTAAGCAACTTGAGTCGAACAGTAGACTTGATACACTCGATAATCTGATTAGCCGCCCTCTTTTGATTCTTGAAAAGCCTAAGATTCCTCTCTTGCCAAATGAAATAGGATGAGGCTGCAAGAACAAGCCTAGCAATTATGCTTCTAGCCGATCTTCTCTTGGACATGGGAATCATGTAATCGATAGTAGCATAAAGAGAAGAAGACATCTTGGACAAACTGGCATAGATCTTCATATGATTCCAAACCTGCAAAGGAAAACCACACTAAAAAAAAGATGGTCATGTGAGTCCGGTTGGGACTGGGACTCACATGACGGGCACTAAAACAGGTTTAAGTTAGTATTTCTACTAACATCCCATTGTCTCAGAGAGTCTTGAGTCTTCAACTTCCGTTTAATAACCAACCAAAGGTGAAAAGCATGACAAGGAAGACACTGAGAAAACCACACAACTTTAAACCAATTAATCTCATCGCCTCTCGGACGGATACACTCCCAAATAATAGAGACAGAAAATGGCTGAGATGACCCTAAAATCCTCCATTCCAAGGAATCCAAAGAACCCGAGCTTGTGGGGGGACATTGATCATAGAAAGCATAGGGTATTTAGTGAACCAGTCCAAAGGCCAATTCCAATGGCCATTTTGAATCGAATCAGAAATCCTGAAAGATAAGTTAAAACCCGCACTATGGATATCCCGAGGCGAAACGATCTTAGATATAGGGCATAAAGAATCCCAATGATCAAACCACGTGTAAACAGTAGATCCGTCACCGATCTTGTACCAAACATGTTGCCAGATAATGGGGCGAAGTTGGAGCATTTTCCTCCACCCCCATGTCATATTACCTCGGAAAGGGATATCCCAGAAGCTTCTACATCTTTTGATTAAGGCCATTGTCAGCCACTTTTCCATTTTCGCGGTTTATTTTGTGACGAATAGCTAAAGAAAAAAGTAAACTAATCTTTCAACAGGATTTCCTTCATTGGACAACAAAGTATTGCAAAAGTCAATGAGTTTGCTTGCACAGTCAAACTGTCGTTGACCAGTTTTCTTAGCTGAAGCTAGAAGAGTAACAAGCAGTTCAATGTCTTTTCCTTCGTCATCAGATAGCCCGGATAAAGAAACAGGAAATGGATGGTTCAGGTCAGTGACAACATCAGTTTTTGAAGAATAAGATTCTATAAACAACTGAGCCGCCAGTTGGATTCTTGCATTAGTGGATAACTTTTGGTCATTTTCCTCTTTGGCTTCATTATTTTGAATCTTTTCATCATCCATTTTTGTTGATCTACTTGCAACTTGTGATTGTTTTGTACCCTTTATCATATGTTGAAAAGGGGGAGAGGCAAAATCGACATAAAGATTATGAAACGCTCCAAACTATAAAAAAATAAAAAAATTTACCACTGCTACAGTGCTTATGCTACAGTAACACAGAGAAACCTGCAGAAATTATGCAGAAACTGAACCGTAGAAAACTTCCCATTTCGACCCGTTCATAACCAAACATCCATTTTAACTCAAGACATAACATATATTAACATATAAGAGTTATATACAACGCACGCTATTCGTTTAGACCTGTACTTGGGGAAAATAGGTCATAATGGGCAAGAATGGCACTATGCCAAACACCTCTTTAACTTCTAACAACATAACATATCTAGTTGTTTACGACACAATTCTGAGTTTACATTAATATACACAAAAGTATAGTCTTAGAGCGTTTCATGGTATTAGAGAGGGTTTAGGGTAAACTCTATTACCCACGAGCTCCATTAGAGGCTAACCCGCGACCCTTTTTCCTTTGGGCTTCGTATCGCTAGTCTCACATGTAAGAAAACATAAATGAAGCAACGTAAGCAAAAGCTTAGTGAGATAACATATATAACATTCTAATTAAAAACATGCTACTAAAACCACTTGGGTCAAATGCGGCTGTTTTGACCACATCGGGTCAACATAGCTGTTTTGACCACATCAGTCAACGTGGCTGTTTTGACCACATCGGGTCAACATGGCTGTTTTGACCACATCGGTCAACATGGCTGTTTTGACCACATCGGGCCAACATGGCTGTTTGGACCACATCGGTCAACATGGTTGTTTTGACCACATCGGTCAACATGGCTGTTTTGACCACATCGGTCAACATGGCTATTTGACCACATCGGGTCAACATAGCCATGTTGACCGATGTGGTCAAAACAGCTATGTTGACTTGTTCTCGCTCCAAGGCTGCATTCATAAGCTCATCCATGTTCTTCCAATCCTTTGCTGAAACAAACTCATGAATCTCCTTCCTAAGCATATCAACATAATGGTTCATGAGCAACTTCTGATCATTAATATACTCAGGTAGAAAACGGGACCTATCAAGAAATGTGAGCGGTCTCCACCGAAAAAAAGGATTGAACAAGTTTTTATAGTAAGAGTCATGTACTTTTCATAGTTATAGTTATGATTTTTTTAAAGGGCCGTTTGGAATAAGCCCGTTCACATGTAAAAGTTACGCTTCAGCTTATTTTTATTATCGTATATAGATTTTTAGACATGTTATGTATTATAAATGAAATGAGTTTAAAAAAAATCTGGGCGTTCCAGATTATCTAGTCCTTCAGTTTTGGTTACAATTTCTTGATCAAATTGCTGCTTGGAAGGATGCATCACTAAGCCTGACTGCTAACATAATAATGAAACCATATATTTTGTTACTGAAATTTAGTAAAATTCTCGTCCCTCGACAATGTCCAGTAACTTTGATAGTAACCCTCTTGTAGAATGTCGATTTGTTCAATTGTGTGTTTAGATGCTCATTTGCTTAGGAGGACAAATATTTCAGAAAGAGTAAATTGCAAAATTCATCCCTGTGGTTTGTAGTTTGTGGCACTAATCATCCCTAGCCGATACTATTGGCACTAATCATCCTTGAGTGGTGAAACGTTCGACAAAAATCATCCCTAGAAGGATGATTTTTGCAAAACTTTTTGTTAAACTTTTTGCAAAAATCATCCCCAATAAGGATGATTTTTGCCAGATATTTGCCACGCAGGGATGATTAGTGCCAATAGTATCGGCTAGGGATGATTAGTGCCACCAACTACAAACCACAGGGATGATTTTTGCAATTTACTCTTTCAGAAATTAACATTGTTAATAACAAACATCTAAACATATAGAGTTAAAATGAAGAGAGCATTTTCTGACAACTTAGGAATAATCAAACATCGAGACGGAACTACAAAGATTTGGCTGTTAACAAGACCACACTTGTTTCATAAAGAAACTATTAATAAAAAACATCGTATGCTAATGTTTGTAACAAGCATTATGACCATCACAAGCTTGCAAAGGGGCACAACAAAAGGACTTCCAAGGCGGGTCACCCGACTAGCACTACTCTCTGGGCTCGCCTCAATTATGCATATAATGTTACGCTATACAAATTTCCAAGCAGAAACAGAGAAGACAGGTACATCTTTCCATCCAACAACAAAACATCCACCATCAACACGAAGCATGCAAGAATTCCTACAATCAAATTCGTTTATTATCAACTTTGCTTCATTCAAACTTGCATCACTCAATTCAACTTTCAACATTCCAAACCGCTCAAAAAACGCCCTCCAAACTTTAATAGTAATGTGTCGAATTGTTCGCTCATCACCTTCTGCTGCCACAATGTTACGAATAGGTTGACCATAAAACACAGACTCTGAAACCTTTCTGTTAAGATAATCGTCGGCCAAACAATCAGACACACTGTCGAAAAGTGCAGCATAGAAGAAAAGAGCTTCAAGGAAACGAGTAACAAACATTGGTGAAGTGTGGTTTGCTTCGACTTCAGAGATAACTGTTATGCATGGATTGATCTTTCGGATCTCTCTCATAAGATGTTCAAGGCGATTTGGTTTAACTATTAAGGATGATAAGAAGTATGGCGAGTAAATTGCAACCTTTTCGTCATCATCAAGTTGGAGGAGATCTTTCTTGAAATCAAGTATGTCTGTTAGCATAACTATATCGAAACTAAATGGAATATTCATTGACTTTGCAAAATCAGCAAGACCATTACCTGCAGGGTTCATTTTGCACATGATATACTTTTGTTGGATATATAGTTAAATGTTTGTTTAAACCTATGAGTAGGACTTACAAGTATCTTTTAACTTGGACTCCAATCTTGTACCGATAGCAGTTATCTTCAGACACTCGAATATATCCCATCCACAATGACTTGTAATAGCTTGCATCAAAACTGTATAATGCATACCAGTCCTGATCTCAAGATCGATTACATGAACTTTTCTCGCTCCTCTTACATGTTCAATTATTGTTTGCATTGCACTAAACTGACAAACTTGGGACAATGGGACTTTCTGGTGAAATGCAAAAATACTAGCGTCTACATTCATCAATGCTTTTTGAAGCTCTGACATGTTCATAGTATCAAGTCCTTCACCCGCCACTTTTCCAATTTCACGGTTTATTTTCTCTCGAATCGCTTCAGAGAAGTAGTGAACCAACCTTTCCACAGCATTTCCTTCGTTGGAAGACATTTTATTACACAAGTCAATGAGTTTGCTCGCACAGTCAAACTGTCGTTGACCGGTTTTTTCAGCTGAAACTAGAAGAGTAAGCAGTAGTTCAACGTCTTTAGTTTCATCATCAGATAATCCTGAGAATGAGACCAGAAACGGATGAATCAGCTCACAATTTTCGTTAACTATTGAAGAATAAGAATCAATAAACTGTTGTCCTGCCATCCGAATTCTTGCATTAGTTGACATCTTTTGGTCCTTTTCCATACGGGGTTGATTAGTACAGTTTGGAATAGGAATCTTTTCGCCACTAACTTTTCTCGATTTGCTTGTGAATTCCTTAAGAACCTCAAATGAAAAAACATTTGAGGGTTTTTCAATGTTTTCCAATTGAAAATCTGCACCCTTTAATGTATGTTGAAAAGGAGGAGAGGCAAAATCAAAAGGAACACTTTCTAATTCGCCAAAATTTGATGGTTTCTGAAAGTCAGATGACGAATCGTCTTTTGCAAGTTTACTGAGATCATAATGCTTGGAAGTAAACATCGTTATGATTCTGAACAAAATTTGTGTGGTTAAAATACAGTTGAGTTCATGAAACAATGTCTAGCAACATAGATAATAACCATGTCATTGATTTGTTCAATGTTATTTAGATGCTTATCAGCCTGCTTAACTGGTAGTAGATGCCTATCTTTAACATCAGCATTAGTACAACAGAATCAAAGTACGGCAACCAAACATGATAACTAGATCTGGCAAGATGGGCGTCTACAAAAATGGATAAAAAAGTATCGGGTTTTCTCGGCTGGACGCAATCTTTTGACCCCTTAACAATTTAAAAAAAACCTTGTTAAAATTGACTTTGGGTGACTTTCAACCCATTTGATCTGTTACATTTTTAGCTAATCTATCTAATTTGACCCGTTTAGTGTAAAGCGCACGCCAAATTGAACCACTCACTAAATGAAATGATACATTTTTTGCATGCTAAACATAGAACATCAGAAAATAAATAACTATTACTAAATGCACATATAGATCATACACTACAAACAATTGTTATAATACAAACAAGTTTCCTTCATAAATAAATACGGATTAATAGTTTCTACTCCTAATCGGCGGCTCATAAGCAACTACTCCCTATGTGACCCTGAGGATTAAAAAGGTTTGATTAGTTAGGGGTGTTTGGCTAAGCTTATGAATAAGTTACAATTTGCCGCCTTTGCTCCATATCACTTCCTAATATAGTACACACCTAAATGGATCCCTTCCAAGTTTCTAATATAGATCACTCGAAAGAACTTAAAAATAAGGATTTCATACCATTAAAATTAGTTTTTCCAAAATTACTAAAAGATGTTCGCTATTATAAGCAAATAAATTGCGGTTATCAAGTAAAGACAGTTGATAATAGCAAGGTTTGGATCAAGTGGTTAACACCCTTACACTGTGAAAGACAGTTGATACCTCAATCTTGACTCATGAAAACACTCCTGATCTTGAAATACACATATGTCATATTTGATTTCTCCATATGACAGATCTACCTTCTCGCATTCTCATTTTTCACCAATTCTTTTCCTATCACAATCTTCACTATACCTTACTCAAACCTAAGCCAACATTGTTGCATTTCCGAATTAAACCTCACCCTTTCTTGATTATACAATGTCCAATCTTATGGTCGGAAACTTATGGTCGAATAAAACTGTGTGTCACTATTGCATTACCATTACAGTAAGAATGAAGAAAAATACTGGTAGTCATCACAAAAGTTTTCTTTGACCATAAACTTCTGTAAACTAACTTTTACAGTAAGTATGAATCAATCAACATTCATGTCATCAAAACCACCATAAGCAATAACCCCGAAAGGCGTCACCTCTTTGATCGAGGGAATACAAGTAAACAACCAATAGAGCATTAAACTCGTGGTTGTTGGGTTGAACACTCAGTGGCGGCCATTAGATACAAGTAAAGTCGAAATGTTTTGAGATGAAAATGAAGTTGCAATATTCCAACTACTGTATGTCCCAAGGACCAATGTCTTATTTATCAAATTATACGTCCTAAATATATACCCGGGTCGTTGATAGATATTGTTAATAACCAAAATTCAAAACCACATGTTATATGGATCATATATCTCGAGTGCAGCAAATGCTTGGTCCTCCTTTTGAATTTCCATTACAAGTTCACCATTCTTCCTAAATCCCAATATATTATTTATTGTTAAACCAGGTGTGTTAATGGTGAAGAGCTTTGTGAGTGAACCATTATTCTCCATCTTCCATACATGATAAACTGGAATATCGACCTCCTTATTGGAGACCAACAAAATAAGAGACTCCAATAGCTTAGATATGTAGTAACATCCAGAAAATGAGTTGTTAGAGATCCAAAATAATGGAGAACAAGTGTACAGCATGAAATGATGACAAGAAACCAAATGGCACCAACCCTAAGTGAAAACTAACGAAAACCCACTAAGAAGTTTTTAAACCATTAATTTAATCCCTTAAGTCGTAGTTTCGGCTTGGCTCGGCTTGTGAACAGTGTCGTAGGGCTGAGCACGATTCAAAAATCGGACCGGACCAATCAAAACCAGACCGGACCGAAACCGATGTGGCCCAAAACATCGGACGAGTAAAGGACCGAAATGTTCGGTCCATGTCCGCGTCGGTCCGGTCCGGTACAGTTTGCCAGTCGGTCCGGTCCAACAAAGTATAATGTCCGGTTGTACGTAAGACTAAATCGGACCGGACCGTACCGAGGACCGAAAATGATTAGAAGGGTGGACCGAGGACCGAACGGAAATACATTCAGTCCAGTCCGCAGTCTATAATGCTTAGCCCTACGGCTCAAGCCGCGGATCCACAAGGCACCCAAGCCGACCAACTCCCTCAAGCCGATCTCTCAGCTTGGCGGCTTCGCAGTACCGGCTCACCCTTCAGCTCGGACAAATGTTATATACTACCTCCGTCCTAAAATTATTGTCCACTTTTGACTTGGAATTTCTAAGTTTTCTTTCTCAAACTTTGGACCTTAATATTTTTGTTTGTGCTATTTATTATTTGCTGCATAATATATGAATGGATTGAGTTTTAGATGTATTTTTCATTGATATAAATTTTATCAGTATCATATGTATCATAAACAAAAATTATTTTAAAAGTCAAAGTGACAAAGAAAAGAGTCAGATAAGTCAAACCTGGACATGAATTTTGGGGGCGGAGGTAGTAGTATAATTCAGAGATGTATCTCTAGAATCAATATCATACCCTACATCAAAATATAGTAACAAAAATATTTTTGTTAATCACGGACCATAAAAAGATTGTTGTAAGAAACCTCTATCGAGTTACAAAAATTTACTTACTATTTTGTTTTTTTTTTTACTTTGTTGCCTTAACCAAAAATACGGGGGGGGGAAAAAAAGGGCTGTTTAAGCATATCAAAATAATCTCGTTAGGGTTTGATTTTAATCTTGAGCTTTATCTTATACTCTTAAGAGGGCCTAGGGTACCATGATATTTCTCGCAGGCGTCAGTCCTAGGTGGAGGCTACACTGGCGCTCGCCAGTGGTGCGCCAGGGTACACTTCAACCCTTTGTGAGCAGTGGGTTCGTGAGTTAAACTAGAGTGCGGTAGTTGAATATTTAGGATTTTTTTTTTGGTTTTTTTTTTTTTTTCGGAGTTTAAGTGTCGTGGAGGAAGATGGGTTTTCTATTCTTCTTTGGTTTGTTTTTTTTTTAAATTAAACAACAAAAGGGTTGTTGTAATTGGGCTGTTAAAAAAGGTTTTGTGTTAGGTGTGAGCAGAAGATAACCGAACCGAAAAACGAAAAAACCAAAAAAATCGAAACCGAAAAAATATGACGAAACTAGAAAACTGGATGGTTCGGTTTTTTAATTTTTCAAAAAAACGGAAAAGTTTCGGTTCGGTTTCGGTTTTTGTTCAAGGACTTCCGAACCATAAAATCGAGACACCGAACCGAACAAACCCGTTTTTATATATACTATTATTTATATAATATAGAAAATTAAATGCTAACTAAAAGTTTTAAATTTCCATATTTCTATTTTATGGATTGATATTATTATAATATTATATTATCTTAATGTTTATGTATATGGTTTGTGTGTATGTTTCGTTTGTTTATTTGACAAATATATGTGTACATAAGACAATGGATACATTCTATGTGGATTTTCGCATGCATGTGTGTGTCTACATTTATTATGTCTGTATAATTGTTAAAAATTTGTGTAAAACACATTTATTAAGCTCCTTAATTGACAAAAAAAAAATACCCAATTTTTCTACGTAAAACAAGTTTATTAAGATAAATTAGCCAACAACCCAAATTTATAACGGTTTGAAACCGAGATAATACGAACGCAAAAATACCGAGTAGATAAATACGAAAAAAACGGAACCGCCAAAAACCGCAAAGTTGGATTTCGGTTTTTGGTTTTAGAAAAACGGGAAATATTTTCGGGTTTTCGGTTTCGGGTTTTACACAAAAAACGACCAAAAACGAACCGTGCACAGGTTTTTGCAATTTATATTTTTTATTTTTTATTTTAGTTTTTTGTATTTTTTTAATGTTATTTGTTTTTTAATTTAATGAATAAAAATGTTAGTTTGTTTGAAAAAAATGGAAAAATAAATAAATGGCTGGGTCTCACAAGAAGTGGAAAATTGGCTTTGAGCCTGAATGCGGGGTATCCAATTGTGTGCTTTGTTGATAGTTTCCTTTGGTTGTGATCATTCTGGGATAGGGGAAGAGGGTAGTGTGAGGGATAAGGAAAGTGTGTCAACGGGGCGTGGTATTGGGAGTCGGATTAGGGGAGGAGTATTAGGGGTAGAGTGTGTAAGGAATTAGATGATTTGGTTAGTGTATTGCAAGACGTTATTGTTTCTAATGATTGTAGGGATAAATGGAGGTGGACTTTATTCGCGGTTAGGGGAATTCAAGGTCAAAGATCTATAAAGATTGATCGAGGAAAATATTCTACAAATGGAAAGTGAAGCTCAAGAAACGCTTTGAAACAAGTTGGTGCCAAAAAAGGTTAACATCTTCATGTGGAGAGCTTTGAAAGGAAGACTTCCAGTTCGAGAGGAGCTTGATAAAAGAGGTATTGATTTGGATTCGGTTCTTTGCCCAAGTTGTACTAATGCGGTGGAATCGTGTGCTCATAGTTTGGTCACTTGTGATCTTGCTATGAGTGTGTTTCTATATAGTCAAACTGTATTTATACATCTTGGCTATCATCCTTAATAGGTTGCAGAGATCTATTCAGTTTTGGGACCACAAAGTGGTTTAAGAGCCTAATGAGAAACTCTGAGTAGAAGAACAAAAAACAAATCCAGTTATACATCTCCATCCTACAAAACTAAACATGTCTGGATCACAAGATGAACATTCCCACCACCACCCCACTCCACCATCATCATCACACATACACCAATACAACAAGTCTCTCATACAGTATCAACCATCAAACTTCCTATCCCCTCTCAAAAAAGGGAGAATTATAGATCTATGAGCCCATGAAAATTGGAACTTATTTTGGGCACCATTACAGACTATCCAATCTGGGAAGTTATACAAAATGGGAATGGTCCTGTATCAATCACTAGATACACAAGGGACAAATCAAGGTTCTGCCTCCAAGAACTGCAGAAGAATTGTAGCCAGAGAAAGAGAGAGAAAAGCAAGGACCACTTTGCTTATGGCTCTACCAGAAGATCATCTTGCTAAATTTCATAAGATGACTGATGCAAAAGAGATGTGGGATGCCATCAAATCTAGATTTGGTGGAAATGACGAATCCAAGAAGATGCAGAAGTATATCTTGAAGCAACAGTTTGAAGGATTCTCTGTATCCAACACAGAAGGGCTTCACAAAGGCTATGACAGGTTCCAAAGTCTTCTGAGTCAATTAGAGATTCATGGAGCAGGTGTATCCACTAAGGATGCAAATCAAAAATTCCTTAGATCTCTACCTTCTGCCTGGTCACAAGTTTCCTTAATTATGAGGACCAAACCAGGAGTGGACAGTCTCAGCTTTGATGATCTGTACAATAATCTAAGAGTCTTTGAGAGTGATGTAAAAGGCTCTACTGCATCATCCTTAAGCTCGCAAAATGTAGCATTTGTCTCTGAGAACACCAGCAGTACTAATGATGTTAGTACCGCTTATAGTGTTTCAAATTCTTCTGGTCAAAACTCACAGTATGAACAAACATCATCATACTCCTTGCTTGCTAATCAATCAAGTTGCCCTCAACTGGATCATGAGGACTTGGAACAACTTGATGAATATGACCTAGAAGAAATGGACTTGAAGTGGCAAGTGGCCATGATCTCAATGAGAATGAAAAAGTTTTACAAAAAGACTGGTAGAAAGCTATAATTTGATGCAAAAGAACCAGTTGGCTTTGATAAAACCAAAGTTGAATGCTACAATTGCCACAAGACAGGGCATTTTGCTAGAGAGTGTAGAATCAAGGGAAATCAAGATAATAGGAGGAGGGATGCATGGAACTCTAGAACTAAGGATGGGAGCAGAACTGGAAAGAAGGAGGACTCTAAAGCATTGGTGACCATTGATGGAGAAGGTGTAGATTGGACCAGTCACTCAGAAGAAGATGAAGATTATGCTTTGATGGCTTGCAACAGCTCAGAATCAGACACAGAGGTAACTTCTTGTTCAAATAAGTGTAAAGAGTCTTATGCTAACCTTAAAAAACTGTATGATGCTCAGAGAGAACAACTTAGTGATGCAAGCATAGAAATAAAGGCATATACTCAAGGTCTAAAGAAAGTTGAAGCACAGTTAGTTGCTCATCAACAAGGTCAACTTTGGTATGAACAAAAGATAAAATTTATGAAGATAGATTTAGATGATAAAACAGATGTTTTAACATACCATAAGAAATTGTTGGCAGAAGCTCAAAAAGAAAAAGAAGATTTAAAAGCTAAAGTAGAAAAATGGCATAACTCTTCAAAAAATCTTAGTAAACTGCTTAATACCCAAATGAGTGCTAATGATAAGTTTGGGCTTGGGTATGGGGATCACAGATATGATGGTATTTTGAGTTATGAAAATGAAGTTTTACAAAGTGTTTTTATGAATAAGGAGAGTGAGTTGGAAAAACAACCTTTGTATGATAGGTTTGTTACAGCAGGAGGAATGCATGCTGTACCCCCACCCATGACAGGGAATTATATGCCCTCTGGACCTGATATTGAAGTAGATTACTCACAATTTACATATGGTCCAAAACAGACTCAACCTAGTGAATCTGAAACCCAAACAAGTGAATTTGATACCTGTGAATCTAACATTAGTACAGAACCCTCTGAATTAGTGTCTGAACCAGTTGTCAATGAATCTAATGTAGAATGTCAACCTAAGGTCTGGTCTGATGCTCCTATCATTGAGGAGTATGAATCAGATAGTGAAGATGAGTATGTGACTATACCAACAAATGAACAGGAAACACCTAGTTTTGCTAACCAGCAAGTAAAAACTCCTAGGGAAACTGTTAAGAATCAGTTCACACATAGTCAAAAACCTAAAGTTGACAAGAAAGAGTTGGGGTATGGATTTACTGCAAGAGCATGTTTTGTATGTGGAAGTCTTAATCATCTAATTAGAGATTGTGATTTCCATGAGAAGAGGATGGCTAAAAAGGCTGAGTTAAACAATGGGTGGAACAGAAAGTCTAGTCAAAGGGAGATAAGGCAAACTTGGAACAATGTGCAAAGAGTGAATAAACAAAACCAATTTGTTCCTTCAGCAGTACTAACTAGAACTGGCAAAATTCTAGTTAATACTGCTAGAGCTAGCGGTACTAAAAATGTTAGTACTGCTAGGTAAAGTTTTAAACAGACATGCAGTAACTAAACTAGTACTGCTATACAAGTTAATATTGTTAAGGCCCATGTGAATAGAAGTTTAGACCAGCAAATGTTTTTTCACAAACTCATTCATCCATCTTCAAGGCTTTCAAAAAGACAACCAGTACTTATCAAAAAAAAAATTCATAACAAAAAGTTAATACTGTCAAAGTAATTGCAGTTAGTGCTGTTGAGGGAAACAGGGAAACTGCTGTTAATTCCCTCAGCAAGGTTTATAATTGGAGACACAAAGGATACAACGGCATAATATCTCCAAATACAATGGTGGATCCAGTCTTAGAAATTGTTACACTTTCAAAGATCCACTAGGCAGACTCAAGCCTAAACAGGCTTGGGTCCCTAAGAGAATCTAATCTCTTTCATTTGATGTGCAGGATTATCCACATAGAGCTTTAAAGAATAAAGGAATTGTTGATAGTGGATATTCCAGGCACATGACTGGAAACAAGGCCTACCTTGCTGAATTTCAAGACTTTAATGGTGGCCCCTGTTGCCTTTTGGAGTATAAAGTTACATCACTGTAAAGGTAAAATAAAAACTGGAAAGTTAGATTTTGAGGATGTGTGCTTTGTGAAAGAACTTCAGTATTTCAATCTCTTTTCTGTGTCACAAATGTGTGACAAAAAGAACAAGGTTCTATTTACTGACTCTGAATGTCTTGTTTTGTCTCCTGAATTTAAGTTACCTGATGAAAATCAAGTATTACTTAAAATCCCCAGACAAAATAATATGTACAGTTTCAATTTAGAGAACATTGTTCCTTCTAGAGGATTAGCTTGTTTAATTGCAAAGTCCACAATTGATGAATCTAACAAATGGCATAGGAGGTTGGGTCATGTAAACTTCAAAAACTTAAACAAACTTGTAAAGGGAAACCTTGTAAGAGGTTTACCTTCAAAGATTTTTCAAAATGACCACACTTGTGTTGCTTGTCAGAAAGGAAAGCAACACAAGGCCTCCTATAAGGCCAAATCAGTAAGCTCTATTAGCCACTCCTTACAACTTCTTCATATGGATTTGTTTGGACCTACATCTATAAGGAGCTTAAACCATAAGACTTATTGCCTAGTTATCACTGATGATTTTAGCAGGTTTAGTTGGGTGTTTTTCTTAAGAACTAAGGATGAAACTAGTGGAATCCTTAAGGACTTTATAAGACAAATTGAGAACCAATTGAATCAAAAAGTTAAAACTATTAGATGTGATAATGGTACAGAATTCAAGAACAAGGATGTTATTGAATTCTGTGGGTCAAAAGGGATCAAGAGGGAATATAGTAATGCCAGAACTCCACAACAAAATGGAGTTGCTGAAAGAAAGAACATGACCCTTATTGAGGCTGCTAGGACCATGCTTGCAGATTCATTTTTACCTAACACTTTTTGGGCTGAAGCAGTTAGTACTGCTTGTTAGATCAAAATAGGTACTAGTGACCAAGCGCTTCATATTAAGACACCTTATGAACTTTTAACGGGTAAAATACCAATTATAAGTTACATAAGACCTTTTGGGTGCCATGTGACCATCTTGAATACCATTGACCACCTGGGCAAGTTTGCTGGAAAATCAGATGAAGGGTTTTTAGTTGGGTATTCTCTACAAAGCAAGGCTTTTAGGGTATACAATTTAGAAACCAAGAGAGTTGAAGAAAACCTGCACATCACCTTTTTAGAGAATAAACCAAATGTTGCAGGGAAAGGACCAACTTGGCTTTTTGATCTTGATTATTTGACTGATTCTATGAATTATCAACCTGTAAGATCAGAGAATCAAGCTAACAAACATGCAGGTCCACAAGAAGCTAATCACAATGCAGGTACAGAAGACATTATTGATGCAGGGGATTCTGAAAAAGAGGATGAATCTGCTCAAGACTGCTTTGTACTGCCAATATGGTCTTCTTATTCTTCAATAATCACTCCTGATTTAAAGACAGATGCAAAGAGAGAAGGTCCAAGAGAGGAAGAACAAGTCTTTTTGGATGAACTTGAAAGACTTAAGAGGCAAGAAAAGGATGCTAATAAGGCAGCTGAAGCTCTCAGGAAGGAGTTTGCACAAGAAACTAAGAATTTGATTATACAAGCAGGAGCTGCTAAGGCTAGCAGTACTAACATTTT
Organism: Tanacetum coccineum; assembly: GCA_026074375.1. Classification (NCBI taxonomy): domain Eukaryota; kingdom Viridiplantae; phylum Streptophyta; class Magnoliopsida; order Asterales; family Asteraceae; genus Tanacetum; species Tanacetum coccineum. The sequence goes on from BQNB010008995.1 coordinate 78,275, forward strand.
TAGTACTGTTAGCACACCAGCTAAAGCTAGCAGTACTAACCTAGTTAATACTGTTAGCACACCAGTTAGTACTGCCAGTCCTCATGAGGGACTATCTCTTTCTGATCCAACCAATCCTGAACAAGATGATTCAGAAATACCTCCACTTGAGGATATTTATCAAAATTCTACTGATGGTATTTTTACTAATTCATCTTATGATGATGAGGGTGCAGTGGCTGACTTCACAAACTTGGAAACTGTTGTGAATGTTAGTCCTATTCCCACATCAAGGATTATCTCTTCTCATCCTTCAGCTCTTATTCTAGGAGATCCAACCTCAGCAGTTCAAACAAGAAGCAAAGTGAATAAAAGTTCTGGAGCCCATGCTTTTGTTAGCTATGTTCAAAAGCAAAGGAGAAATAATCATAAGGACTTCCAGCATTGTTTATTTGCTTGTTTCCTATCTCAAAATGAACCCAAGAAGATTTCAGAAGCACTTGAAGATGAAAGTTGGGTTGATGCTATGCAAGAAGAATTGCTGCAGTTCAAGATACAGAAAGTTTGGATACTTGTAGATCTGCCTTTTGGGAAGAAGGCTATTGGCACAAAGTGGGTTTATAGAAATAAGAAGGATGAGAGAGGAGTTGTTGTCAGAAACAAAGCAAGGTTAGTTGCTCAGGGACATAGGCAAGAGGAAGGTTGATTATTAATAGTTTTTTGCTCCACTGTGCCAGGATTGAAGACATAAGGATCTTTAGCCTTTGATCCTCTAAATGGGCTTCAATAGTCTATCAAATAGATGTGAAAAGTGCATTCCTTTATGGCAAAATTGATGAGGAGGTATATGTGTCTCAACCACCAGGTTTTCTAGATCCTAAATATCTTAAGAAAGTCTACAAAGTGGTAAAAGCTCTCTATGGGTTACACCAAGCATCCAAGAGCCTTGAAATGTTAATTTTATCTACTTTCTTGTTAAAGAATGGATACAAAGAGGAACCATTGACAAAACTCTCTTCATAAAGAAGGACAAACATGATATCATCCTAGTTCAAGTCTATGTGGATGATATCATCTTTGGGTCTAAAAGAAATCTTAGTGTGATGAATTTGAGGCATTAATGAATAGTAGATTTTAGATGAGCTCAATGGGAGAGCTTACTTTCTTTCTTGGATTACAAGTCAAATAGAAAGACGATGGTATTTTTATTAGTCAGGATAAATATGTTGCAGAAATCCTAAAGAAGTTTGACTTTGTAAATGTTAAGACTGCTAGTACACCTATTGAGACTCAGAAGCCTTTAGTCAAGGATGAGGAAGCCAGTGATGTGGATGTCCATCTCTATAGGTCCATGATTGGCTCTTTAATGTACTTGACTGCTTCTAGGCCTGATATGTTTGCAGTCTGTGCTTGTTCTAGGTTTCAGGTCACTCCAAAGTCCTCCCATCTAAGTGATGTCAAGAGAATTTTTAGGTATCTAAAGGGCAAACCCAAACTGGGTCTTTGGTATCCTAGAGTGTCCTCATTTGACCTGGAATCCTACTCAGATAGTGACTATGCTGGAGCAAATCTTGACAGGAAATCCACAACAGGAGGTTGTCAATTTCTTGGCAGGAGACTCATTTCTTGGCAATGCAAAAAGCAGACCATTGTGGCTACTTCTACTACAGAGGCAGAATATGTTGCTGCTGCAAGCTGTTGTGGGCAAGTTTTGTGGATTCAAAATCAAATGTTAGACTATGGGTTCAACTTCATGAACACAAAGATCTACATTGATAATGAAAGCACCATTTGCATTGTAAAGAATCCAGTATATCATTCCAAAACAAAGCATATTGCTATTAGGCACCACTTCATAAGAGATGCTTATGAGAAGAAACTTATTCAGGTGCTTAAAATCCACACTGATGACAATGTAGCTGATCTACTAACCAAGGCATTTGATGTTAGCAGGTTCCAGTTCTTGGTTGTTTCTATTGGGATGATAAATCCATAAGCTGCATTGGTTAAAGGGAGGCAATATGATGTGTTGTATAGTTTGTATGCAGTGTTAAGTATGAAGAAACATGTTAACCATAGGTGATGCATTTCCAGAGGTTTGATAGGATTTAGAGAGTCATTGAGAAGAGTTATTGATGGTACTGAAGCACTCCTGTTACCTACATTGTTCATTCTTTGGTTGGACACAGTTAGTACCGACAGTGCAAAGTTAGTACCGCTGGGCAAAGTTTGTACCGCTATAGAGACGTTGAAGAAAAATACCGCCAAGGGTACAAAGTGTAAATTGAAACGGTTTCCTTGAAATTAGGTCTCCTAAACCTATATAAACCCATCTCAATTGCACAGTTCCTTACGCAATCTCTCTCAAATACTTTCGTATATACAAGCCCTAATATCTCTCTTAACGACGATCACTCTTTCGACTACAATGGCTGTTCTTGATTCATGTCCTAAGCACAATATGGTCGCGTATCTAGAGAAGACTGAAGGGAATGCAGAGTTTCACGAGATCATTGATTTTCTTACGCGCAGTTCCATTCATCATGCTCTCACTGTAAGTCCAGTTGTTTCTACTACATTTGTTGAACAGTTTTGGACGTCTGCTAAGTCCAAAATAATCAACAATGTTAGGCACATTACTGCCAAAGTAGCTGGCAAGCCTGTGTCTATCTCTGAAGCATCAATAAGAAGTGATCTTCTTTTTGATGATGCTAATGGGATAGACTCACTACCTAATCAGGCTATATTTGATGCTATACAGCTTATGGGGTATGAGGGGGATTTAACAGTGTTAACATTTAATAACAAAGCTTTGTTTTTCACAACCCTAATGGAAGGTTTCTATTTCATATAATTAATCATTTATTAGTTACAAAAGCACCTCTTGTGAATCAAATTCCTACTAATATTGCCACTACAGCTGTCATTGCTTAACAATGAACTAATCAGAAGTAAATTTTCTAAAAAATTTTGATGGTATGCTTAGACATTTAGATGCAAAGAAGAAGTTTGTCATGTACCCACGTTTTATTTCCATCTTTTTAGATAAACAACTAGCTAATGTACCTGTACCTTTAGATCATTTTCCTGTAAATGCTTTGACAAGTAAAGTTTTTTCTTTCATGGTTAAAAAGGGTAAACATTTCTCAGGGAAAGCCCCCTTTATTTGCTCTATGTGGTACAACCAACTGCGGATGAGGGTGCCCCTTCAGAAAGACCATCTGAAGCACAACCTACACCCTCTCCCATTCACACTAGTGAAGTACCTCTTGTGCCACAGACTGACTCATCTCCCATTCACACTAGTGAAGTACCTCTTGTGCCACAGACTGACTCATCTCCTACTCACACTAGTGAAGTACCTATTGAGCCACAGACTGACCCATCCCCTAGACCTTCACCTTCTACTACCATTCCTGATTCTATTCCAGAAAGTTCTGGTGGGAATCTTGGAGGTCATTCATCTAGTGATAAATCCCTTTCAGGGAATGAGGGTGAAATGACACTCCAAAGTGTCTATGATCTTTGTCTCTCTTTATGTGCACAGGTTTTAGATCAAGCCAAGGAAATACAACACTTAAAGGCACAAATCAAAAAGCTCAAGAAGCAAGCTAAACCTGTAGTCAAACACCACAGAGCATGGATGAAGAGTGTCTCCTTGAAGCAAAGATTAGCAAGAAAAAGATCCTCAAAGAAACAATGGGTGCACAGAGAGTCTGTATCCAAACAGGGGAGGAAGTTTGCCAAAGGTGAACCTTCAGTCCATAAAGATCCACTATTTAATGAGATTCCTGAAGATACACTGGATTATATGGAGACTGAGGATGCTCAAGATGTGGGGAGGACAAGAGATGTAGTGGATGAAGAGAAGGAGAATGATGAAGATGTACTTAGTACTGAAGATGTACTTAGTACTGCTCAACAAAAAGTTAGTACTGACAAGGAGAAAGTTAGTACTGACAGACCAATAGTTAGTACTGACGGATCCAAAGTTAGTACCGACAGGCAGAAAGATAGTACCGATGAGCAAAATGAAGGTACTGATGAGCAAAGTAAAGGTACTGATGAGCATACTGAAGAAGGAAGGGCTACTCAAACTACTCAACCACCTACTTCTACAATATTTGGAGATGATGAAACAATAGCTCAGGTTCTTCTCAACATGAGTCAAGCCAAAGCAGTTTCAAGAGAGAAGGAGAAAGGTGTAGAGTTCAAGGATATTGAAGAAACTGACAGACCTAGGCCTACTTCAACAAGATCACTTTTGACATTAAAGCCTCTTCCAAAGATTGATCCAAAAGACAAAGGGAAGAAGAAAATAGAAGAGGAGGATGAATCTGAAAGTGAATCTGATGGTATTCCTGAAGCTGAGAAGAAGTTTAAACAGCTTGCAAGTGATGAAGAAATGGCTAGGAAAGTACAAGAAGAGTGGGAAGGTGAAGAAGAAAGAAACAGATTAGCTGAAGAAAAAGCTACCAATGAAGCTCTCATAAGAAATTATGATGACATAAAGGCAAGAATTGAGGCTGATAGACTTCTTGCTGAGAAGCTTCAAGAAGAAGAAAGAGAGCAATTTACAATAGAAGAAAGAGCAAAATTCCTTCATGACACAATTGCTGCTCAAAGAAAACTCCTCTCGCTACGCTTCTTCCATCAAAGGATAGCCGTTCATAAGCTTTCCCAAAGCATCCTTCACTCACTAACAATCCTAATCCACTTAGTTGATTAACTGCTTCTCTTTCTATATGTCGTTCACTTAGCGGGAGGCTAGCCCCTTGTTCCCTTAGTGATTCTTCCCTTAGCCTACTTGTTCCCTCCTCATCTCAAATAGTGCTTCGCCTACTAGCTAATCGATTAACTACCTTGCTAATCCTACTTCAAAGCAAGAAATCTCAAGACTTGGTGATGGACCCGCTTCATCTATCTAACCTTAAGAGGAATAGGAGGGAGTAGAGAGAGTAGATCAAACTAGCAAGACCAGAATAAGAGACTTAGATTACGATCTATTTTTCTTCCTCATACCTTTCTCGACCTCATCCAAAGTAGATATCCTTTCAGAGTGAGCTAAACTAGCATTCAATTTCACACCCTTCCCTTTTGATGTTAGCGAAGGAAGAAGCAAGACCTTATTCAAGACTTGATAAATTACATCCATCACAAAATTCAATTCCCTCATAAGAACGAGCCCCCCTCTCTAAACTCATCTCCTTCGTCCTTCCCTCTAACTAAGCATGAGACCCCCATCCTGCCACCACCTATTTGCTTTCAACCCCCTTTGCTTTGCATAGGTTGAATCTATTAAGTCAACATCCCCAATACCACTTGAAAGTCATCCTTCATCATCGTTTACTTATAATATCTTTATCTATGCTATAAAGGGTTAAAACCTTGCCCTTTCAATATCGACCTACACTTGGAATAGTGGCTTTAGATAGTCATCTTCCTCCACTGCACGAGACAGACCTTGTACGGGCTTTTCCCTTGAGTGGACAGGCTTGAGCAAGCATTCTGCCTTATGAACAAGGAAAGGAAAGGACGAAATAGCCAAATAGACGAGGAAAGGTTCTGGGAGAAGGGGGATTAAGCAAGTCTTCTTTGATCCTGCTTATTAATAAGTTTTCCCGCCAAGGCTGCCCCACTATGGCAGTGGTGTGCTTAGGGTGAAATGCCACTCCTGAGCTAGCAGGTTCTCCCCTTGAGGCGCAGCTATCGGAAAGGGAAGCAAGTAAGCCTAAGCCCTATCGTATCAGTGAGTCAGGTATAAATCTAGGGGTAAGTGGCCTAGGAAGCCTGCTCGTACAACCTTGAGTAATCTGTCTATCTTAACTAGTAAAAGAAGTTACTTGCCTACTCAACTAGGTGCTACTCCTACTCCACAGAAGATTTGCTAGAATTAAACATGGAGACACTCTTCCTTTCTCTTCTCTCTGCTTTGGGGAAACTAACTTTCTTTAGTCTCTATCCTTCTACTAGCTAGAAAAGCCTGACTTCACGGGTACTAAGATTAACTGCTTTTCTCCTCTTGCCACAGCTTGACTACCCCTTTACTATCAAGCCAAGCCTCCTTTACTACTTGAACTAGAAAGCCTCCTTTACTTTACTACTTGAACTATCAAGCCTTTGTTGTATCGTTTAGCAGGAAAGTAAGACAGGCCAGGCTCCTTAACCATAGTTGAAAAGAAATGGTAAGGATCTATACACCAGAGAGGAAGTACTGCACTTTATGGTAATTCTCTCGATCTCTGATAAGTCAGCTAAAGGATGAACTCAAAAGTCTCCCATTGGATAAGATAGAGCTAATTCTGTATTACCCTCAAATAAAGGGGATTTTTTTCTACATCAAGAGAAGGAGAAGTAGGTTTGGATAATAATGCCAGCAGGGACAGATCTTATTTTCAAGAAAGTTAGCTTGTCAATTCTTGGTGTCATACTCACTTGTCATACTCCTTCCTTATGATCACTTCCAATGGCATTTCCTGTTGATTTGTGGCATTTCCTGTTGAGTTGTCTCCCGGACCTATTCTATACTAAAGTTTAATCAAATGTTTGATCTCCGCCCAAATCGGGCTACGCGCGTTCCCAAGGCAACCTGCGACCAGCTTAAGCCGTCAAAATCTATGTCCATTAGACGGGAAGTCGTGCAGATCAGAAAAGTAGGCATCGAGCCCTCGTTTAATGTCTGACTCATCCTCTATATCAAGTGCAAGGTGACCATCGCGATACATAGAGCGGGCTTTTTCAAAAATGGCATCAATTTTCCTATCGCACCTGGCGAAATGATTTTCTACTGATCTCCATTCTCGAGACGAACGGAGCTCGTCCCACTCCCTTCTAGCTATATTTTGATGTTGCTCCGCGGCGCCCATATCCGCTGGGTCCGCATTCTCGTTCCCCGCGAAGAACCCCACGTCGAAGGGGGCGGAGCCCCCCCCGCCATGGCCCATGCTGCCCCCGGGCAGCCCACCTCCTGATGAATGAATAAAAGGAGCGACTGCGCGGTGCAGCTCATCCATCAAGAGATAACCCAAAACTTTAAATAAGAGTATATAAAAAAAAAATTGAACCAGTATATAAACACTTTGCGACATATTCGGGATTGGGAACAGTTGAAGCATTTTCTGCTTCCAAAAGATGAGGTACATATGGAAAGAACTTGAAAACCCGAAACGGCAGCTACTCCAGAGGCGAACCGGAACAACGCTCGGTCTTGTTTCTGGGTTGAGTGGAAAAGGGGTATATGAAGTTCGTTCTGTTCCTCTATGCATCTCTGTGATGGGTAAATCTCCGTGAAAAAGGGGCAACTTTTGTGTAGTTTGTAATTGGGTGTAACTATTCAGATCTTTTCGTGTAGTAAATTTATGAGCTGATTCATTTATACCTTATTTATTGCCTTTACATTTTTGATATCATCAAAAAATTTCTACAACAAGTCACTACAAGAAAAATGTGGACGGGCAACCAACTATTGGTGAGGACATGGATGTCCTCGCCAAAGACACGCTAAACAACAAAAAAACTCATATTAAACTTTGACCTCGCCAAAGATAAAGTCAAATTTTCATTTTCACTTTTTTGACTCCAAGCGTTCCAGTTAAAATATTTGGCGAGCACATGTCCTCGCCAAAATCTTGACCAAATTATTGACCAGGATTAGAAGTATAATTACCAAGCTGTTAACATTGATGACTTTGTCGCATTATATTTGGTGAGGACATGTCCTCCAAATATAAAGTCAAAGTTTGACTTTTTCCCGTTTTTCATTTTCACTAATTGTTTTGGCTCTAAATTCCTCGCTAAACATTTGGTTTGAAACGCAAGTTATTCTTACGAGTAGTATGATTTGATGATGAGTGGAAGATTGGTTCGGGCACACGGATCATGAGTCATGGTTAACATTCATCTGATTAACATTTGTATGTGCGCTATTGCCACTATCAATGAAATGCAAGTTATCCGTACGAGTAGTATAGTTTGATGATGAGTGGAAGATTAGTTCGGGCACATGGATCATGGGTCATGGTTAACATTCATATGTGTGTTCTCGACACTATCAATGAAATGCAAATAACGAGTTAAACCACAACAAAGAAGGATTGATAGATTTAGTTTTCTTTGTACCTTTTGAATATTTGTTTTGTGCCTTTTGGAATTAGGGTTTGGTACCTTTGAATTTGGTTTTGTAATTTGGTTTGGTATTTGAATAAAGCTTCCGCTTCGTTTGTTTGTTCGTTTTGTACTTTTGATTACCAACAGGTTTGATGATGAGTGGAAGATTAGTTCGGGCACATGGATCATGGGTCATGGTTAACATTCATATGTGTGTTCTCGACACTATCAATGAAATGCAAATAACGAGTTAAACCACAACAAAGAAGTAAAACATACGAATTTCATTCCAAATCAATAAACGTTTAAACATTAAAGAATACGAGCGGGAATCCTTCCACGAGCGAGAATCCTTTACCAAGCAAGAATCATAATGTTGGAAACGGTGATGATGGGAATGAGGATGAGCATGGGGATCTCTGGTTTCAGTAGTGTTTATTACATGAACTTTTGTTATGTGTAGTTATTTTAATATGCGGATATTTGTGGTTGGTGTATGGATATGTGTATGCGGATACCGGTGCCTTTTGTTGAATCTTTAGGCGGATGAGTATGTTTTAGCGGATGTATGCACTTTGGTTGAATATTTTAGCGGATATGTATGCTTTAGTGCACATTTTTGACAACATAATGCTGTAATATACAAGTAGATTTTTTCCAGAAAAAATATGCTGTCAAAAATGTGCAGGGGGTATTCGTGAGGACATGTCCACCAAAATGTCCTTGCCAAAGACCTAGTAGACCCAGTCTTTTTAGGTTGCTAGAATAGTTTAATTTAATATAAAATTAATTTCATTAATTAATTAATCGGCTTGATTAACAAGAAGACTTTGGTGAGGAAATTTAGAAGGGACACGTCCTTGCTAAAATTCTGTGTGCCCAGACACTTATCTTTGACTAAGAAAGATGTGGGTCCCACTCTGTCGTCGCTAAATAACAGAAAAAGACGTCATCAAAGACATTAGCGGCGACTTTTGGGCTGCGACATGTCATCGCCATAGAGTTTTGGTGACAACAAAAAATTTCGTCGCCAATCGGGCCGATTGTTGATGTGAGTATATTAAAATTGTAATTTGTTTGACCGTAAAAGTCAAAGATTTAAAGATCAGTATCAAATCTAAACACTGAATAATCCCAGCCCCCCCCCCCTATCCATACCTGCCTAAAAATGCTACCATTCTTTTTTAGCAAAACTGCATCAAAGTCAATTTCAGTTGATAGAAAGTTGAACGGCTTCGTGTAGAAGAAAATGGCAAAATGGATGCTGGATACATAAAATATCATGGTAGCTATTGACCCGTTGGAATATTACTATTAGCTAGTTACGAAGTACTATTGTCCTCGAGGGTTATAATCTCATCCATTTGGATTAAACCAGCTTGAATTTTGTTAAAAGTCACGAGAGTAATTACTCATATAGTACGTGGCGATGATAGAGTTTTTGGTTTAAGGTCGAAAGAATAGGGCATGCATGGTCCATCGAACCGGGATGATTGGTGTGTGTGGATATAGAATTAAATTTGTAAGGGTTGAAAAGATTCAGTTGAATAATAGTTGATCAAGTCATCAATAGGCCCATCAAAAGGACCATGGTTTGATTGATTTATGTAGGCCAATCAGTTTGCTTGATCCAGTATACATAAGATATTGAGATGTTCTGAATATATGTAGATCAGTCCATTTGCATAATCTTTCTTAAGTAGAAACAAATGATGATTAACAAAGTGTTATCGTTGTTGACTTGTTATTTGTTTTTTTATGACATTTTAGATAGTATTATAAC